>JANUWF010001201.1:600000-850000 GCA_026120185.1 Voacanga thouarsii
CTGGAGCCAGCACCGGTTCTATTCTATCTCTTCCGTTGTTTACCAATTTTCCCTTGATTTCCATGCACTATTGTCTAGAATGCAGCCGGTGCCACCTTGGCTACTGGAGCTGGTGCCGGTTTGATTCTATTTCGGTCCTGTTTCAATAATTTTTCATCGTTTCAAAGTTCATGTCATTAGCAGATGGCCGGCGCCGGTTCCTCTGTCCTGGCCGGTGCCGCCTTGGTTCTGTTTTGTAATGTTTTTACTTTGTTTTACCCCTAAAATCTGAAATAATGAATAAAATACCTTTCCAAGGGTAAAATCTCAAATATGAAAGAATATGACTAGTTATCGAGTAGAATGTATCATAAAAAAACCTCAAATAACTAGGAAAACATGACTAGTTTAGCCCCTATCAATTGGGCGACATCCCCAGCCCTAATAGGGCATAGGTAGTGGGGTGTTACACAAGTTCTAGTTATAATTAAGGAATTTGATTCCTTCAAGTTTTCCAAAAAGCATGTATATACTAATATGTATTAGGTTTTGTGCGACTAACTCATAGATACACGAAACCGTGAGAATACCATGTGCTTCTTCTTTTCTAGAATACCCTAGGTACCAAAGAATTCTTCTAGTAGAGAATTTTCTTGGTTATCCTTGAAAGCTGTCCTCATGTGGACTTTTATTAGAGGCAATCTTACACTTGGCTTGCAGTGTGTGTTGATGAACATTGTTTTCTAGTTGGCGAATGATCAAGTACGGAAAGGTTTTGCTGGATTGCACCACACTGATCGTTCAAGAGTTTGAAAAATTTTAAACGAAAGAAGTAACACAAAGGTATGGTTTTCTATTTTTTTGATCTATTTTTAACATATATATGTGATTTTTGTTAGCTAGAATTCTTCTTTTCTTTCGCTATGCATATCTAATTGCATGAGAGAATTCTAACAATGGTATCAGAGTCACTTGTATGTGTTTTTAATAGGTCGTTGTTGTTGTGAATTGGTTTCACGAATATGACTATGTTTGGTTTTTGTTACAAAAATCATTTTTGCACTTGGCTCCGTGTATCGTTGTTTGTTTCTGTCTTCTATGGAAGTTGTTTCACGTGGTTGTTGTATCTGAAAAATATTATCAGATTGATTCTCGAAATTGTTTCAAGAGTAATTGGTTTTCTTGTGTTCTGAAATGTCTAGAATGTATTATGTTTTTGGAAAGTTGATTTTGTGGGTTCTGGTGGTGGCGTATATTCTGTAAAGGTTATAGAAAATTTTGAAATCTATTTTCCTGTGAAAGTTGTTTTCTAGAGTCGTGACAATCAATACAGAAAAATGTTTCCTTAGTTCTTCTTGTGCGAAGAAGAATATTTTTTTTTTTCATTTGGTATAGTCTTCTGGAAACCAAACAAAATGTATGTTTGATGGAAAAATGAATGTAGATGGAAATTGTTTCGACTTGTTTTGTTGACTAAAACTATTTTCACGAAGAACAATTCTTCATCTGGTTTTGTTTTTATTTTCTACTAACAAAATATCAATTTATTTAAGTTTAGAGACCAGGATAAAATGGATTTCGTTTAGAGAATTGTTCTCTAAAATTGCTACAGAAATTGAAGATCAACTCCAAAAATTATTTTTGGAGAAAAATTAAATATATATATATATATATATATATATATATATATATATATCGTGCCTTAGCCCCAGGGGTGTTAGAATGTATGCTCTTTAGACTAGGTTTCTGATTTAATTATTGAATTTATTAACAAAAGAATTTATTCTCGAAATTTGTTTGTGAATTTATATTTTATTTATGCATGATTTTGTTTGGAAAGGACCCATTGTGTTTAAGTAAGTGATCTACGTGAATGGTGGTCTTTCACAGTAAGGTATGGATCCCGGTATACTTACCACATAAACATTTGTTCTTAACCGATTGATGAGAATAGGAATCTCATCATGTTTAGGTTATTGTGTTATGAATTCCAATTAGGAATGGCTTACCTTTAGCTAGTGAGTAGTCTACTCATTTCATAGAATGAGCATATTTCGAATACGTAGAACATAACCTGTAATAATAGTTTCTAAAAGTACCATTTAGAATAAACCCAGACTATTACTGCTACAGCGTGGACTAATACTTTATCGTTTGAGTATGAGTTGGTGGTCTAACGAAGTTGGAAGCATGTACTTTGATATGTTGTAGTTGAGATTATTTTGTAGAACTGATATACTTGTATATTAGGTATATGTGACTAGTTAGTTAAGACAGACTTATACAGGATAGCTTCTGCACTATATCGCTCCTTATAACTGTTCAAATGATCTAAATATCTAGGGCCTTGGGGAACATGACTTGGATGCTTGCTTTAAGGTAGCTCCCTTAGAAATTGAAAACATTCCAGGAGTCTTGGATCATTGGACTAGAGGTCTAAGGATAGTAGATGTCTTTTAGAGATGTGTTAGTACACTCCTCCTCTCTAAATGTACGACGATGCGTAGAAGGGTATTTTAGTCATTACACTTGTAGGTCAGAGACTTTGCTAAAGCGGCATTGTCCTTGGGGTTAATATTTCCTTATGGTGATATAGGAAATATTTAAAATGTAAAATACAACTATTTATATAACATGAGTATTTTGGTCATTTTAGTAGCCAAGACGATGTGTCTTTTGGTCCCCGGAATAGCCCTTAAGTCCTGACAGATTTGGGTTAAGGAATTGGCCTTGATAATTATAGATTTTATTTTATTTTATTTAAGTAGTCTAATTTGTTATTGGATTAAAAGAAAATAAAAGGCCCAAGAGAGAATATATATTTTATCTAGTTTAATTGGTTAATTAATTATTCAAGACCCAAGGCCTAGATTGAATAATTAGAAAATTAACCTAGATATAAACTAGATAAAGGGCATAATATTTTATATTGGTCTATTTAAGATTGTTAATTATTTATTAAGCTATTTTATGGAGCTCGAAAAAATAAATAATTGAGGCTTATTATTTATGGGTGTTCAAGCCCAAGAATAAATAATTTTATCTGGCCCAATGAATGAGACCAAGGGTAAAATAAAATTAAAAAAAAAACACAGGATGGATCCTATATTGTTTGGCATGAGAGGATAACAAAAAGTAGATGATTTTTGTTTCACTCTCTTGGTCTTTCTCTGGGATTGAATGAAATAGAATGAAGACCATTTTTCTTGAAACTGATAGAAGCTTTCACTAGCTAAAAGGAAAACTTAAAGGGCTATATTCCAGAAGCTCAAAACCTTCGCATAAATAAGACGAAGCCAGCATTTACAAGGACGTGATCTAAAACCAAGCACACCAGGAACAACTAGGAGCGTTGCAAAAATCACTGGAACAAGTTTTTCAAAGCCTAAACAACTCAAAGGTATTTTGTTGCTTCCGCTATTGTGTGTTACATGCTTCTGTGATTCATTTTTGACATATTAACATTCAAGTGGTATTAGAGATGTGGTTTGGCAAATATTGGAAGCATGCTAGGCTTAACTAAAACAAGAAAATATTTGTTTTGGATGTTTTCTATGAACCTTTGCTGTTTATGATAAGGGATAGATAGCTCTGTAAGTCTCATCGTTAAGATATAGGCGTCTATAATTTACGACTTTCTTAGATGAAACGTATAAGCCCACTGTTTTTAAGGGTATAGGTGCTTGTTAAGTACTTTTATATGTTATCTGGATGAAAGAACTAGAAGAAGAAATGCAAAAACGCAGAAGAAAATCACAGAAAGAAAAAAAGAAAAGATGACACTGTAGCAGCGGAGCCGCCAAGCCAAGCTGAGCCACTTGCTGTGAGAGGAGCCGAGCAGGCAGCGGCTCGAGCCGGAGTGCGAGGAAAGCTTCCTCACGGAAGCTACTGGCTTCCTTACTCGCCGCGAGGAATCCTTCCTCATGGAAGAGCCTTTTCCGTGAGGAACCAATTTGCAAACTGGTTTTGTGCCAATTTCGGTCATCAATTTTGACCGGACTTGGCAAGTCGTGGGCACTTGCCCGGATCGCGGTCCATAGGTTTTTCCCATGAGCTATGATCCAGTGTGGCGGCTACATTGGACCAGCGATATAAAAAAATAATTTTTTTTCTTTTTTGTCCCATACCAGGCAAAGTTATTTTTATTACAATAGTTAAAATTCTTTGAATATTTTGTATGAAAAATAATAGTAAAGAAAATTTAGGATTAAACAAGACCATTAATTAATTAATGTGTTTAGTTCTATTATTTGGACACTTAGGTTAAAAAAATAGAAAAGCATAAAAACGTTTACATTTTTCTAGTATACTTATTTCTTTTTGTGTCCTATGCGCCCATTTTCTCAAAGACCAAAGTTTTTGGGATTTTTTGACAAAGAAAAAATATTTTTCTTAAATTAAATAGTTAATTGTAATTCGAACAAAAATTAATTCTTTGTTATTTTCTCAAAAGATTTCATCCTTAACATAGAAAATATTTTGGATTTAGATATTTTTGTGAATTAAAATAGAAAACCATTGCGATTTATTTTTTAAAAAAAATTAATTTTGTCAAATTAAACTTGAGATCAAAATCTCTCGAAAGTTTTATTGGAAATTTTTGGAATGATTAAGTTTATTAACTTAAATAAAATTAATCCATAAAAATTTTTGAAAAAGGGTATAAACCTTGAAATAGAAAAATTTTATGGGTTTAGATATTTTATTTTTGAATTAAAAGAAAACTTAATTGAAATTTCAAACGATATTCTCCAATAAAACCCTTATTTTAAAATATTAAGTGAAAATGGGGTTCCAACGACCCCACGGCTTCTATCACGATCCTCATTAGAGATCGTGGGTCCCCTCGCATCACCTTGGGAGTGAACCCGTATAGGATGGGGATACCACCATGATGCAGAACTAATGGATAGATGTAATTAATAACCCGGGACACGTGCTATGATCGACCAACCCACGTTGAAAGTTAGAGTGCGAGGAATGTTCATAGGAAATAAGAAGAAAGGGTTATCCCACGATGGAGTTATCTTCTAGATCATTACCTAAAAGGAAAATTAATTTGTGGTGGTGAATATACTTAGCTTAGAAAACTATTAATCTTCCCAAGAAGCTATGCCATTTTTCTTAAGAGCTAAATTAATCATATTAAAGATAATAGTGATAGGGTTAACTATTATCAAATTTAATATGAGGATAAAGTTACAAATTATTTTATTTTTCACAAATTGAGTTTTCTTTTATTTTCGATTTTTTAGAAATAGTTGGTGGTGGTTTTTTTAGTCTTTTGGCCGTTATTCTCCATGAGAATAAGCTAACAGGTATAAATTATGTGGACTGAAAAATAAACTTGGACATAATACTCACAGTTGAGGAGTATAAGTATGCCCTCTATGACACCTGCCTTGTTATCGAGGAGGGTTCCACTATTGAAGAGTGAGAGGCTAAGAAAGCATGGAAGAAGGCCGATGAGATGGCTCATTGCTACATGTTGGCCTCCATGTCTAATGTGCTCCAGTCTAAATACGAGCATATGGCCACTACGTACGATATTAGCCAATCACTAGCCACGATATTTGCAGATAAGAGCTGGCCCACAAGGCAGGAGGCTATTAAGACGATCATCAACACTAAGATGGCTGAGAGAGCATTAGTTAGAAAATATATGCTCAAGATAATTGTTACTTTCAAGGAAGCAAAAGTCTTAGGGGCTGTAATTGATCCTGAGAGCCAAGTGGATATGGTTCTTGAATCTTTTTCGGACTCTTTTACTCAGTTCAAGTTAATTATAAAATAAAAAAGTTAAACATGAGTTTAACCAAGTTATTGAAAGAACACTAGGTAGTAGATAAGGTCATAAAGCCATAGTCTAAGGCGATGATTGCTAGGACTTTTTCTTTCAGAAATGGACCCAAGCCGAGGAAGTTCAAGAAGAAAAAGGTTGGGCCCTTTGACTCATTAAGATTAACTTAATCAGGATTCAGAGGTTAATTCATAATGGGTCCTTAGACTTAATAAGATTGGAATGTTAGTCTCAGTGTGAATCTTGCTTTATGAGAAAAATGACCAAAAGGTCATTCACCCAAAAGGCTGATAGAACCAAGGAGATATTGGGCCTTATTCATACTAATGTGTGTGGTCCTTTATCTACACAAGCTAGAGGGGTTTTGAGTGCTTCATCCCTTTCATAGATGATTGTACAAGGGTTGGATATGTCTACCTGATGAGGCGTAAGTCTGACTCTTTTGAGAAGTTCAAAGAGTTTAAGGATGAAGTGGAGCGTCAGATAGATAAACTGATCAAAACCTTACGATTGGATCGTGGTGAAGAGTACCTCCTTGGTGAGTTCAAGGGTTACATGATACATCATAGGATTGTATCCCAACTCTCTGCGCCGGGTACACCCCAGCAGAATGGAATAATTGAGCGAATGAATAGGACATTAATGGAAATAGTCCAAAGCATGACATCTCATGTTACTCTTCCAGTCTCTTTTTGAGAATATACCTTAGAAACAACGGTATACATTTTGAACTTAGTGCCTTCCAAGTCAGTACCTAGGACGCCTTATGAGATATGGATTGGATATAAGCCAAATCAAAATCATCTCAAAATATGGGGCTGTCCAGCTTATGTACTGATCAAGGGAGATAAGTTAGAACCAAGATCAGAATTATACTACTTTGTTGGGTATCCAAAAGGGACAAAATGAGGTTACTTTTATCATCTCAAGGAGCGGAAAGTAACGGTAAGTGCTAATGCTAGATACTTGGAGGATGATCAAAGTACTTCTACTAAAGGTTTAACAAGGTTTGAACTTGAGGAGAAGTTATCTTTAGAGTCAACATCTTCAAACCCAATTATGGAACAAGAAAAAACACAGCCTCAAGAACCTGTACAAACAGAGCTTCGTCGTAGTGAGAGAGTATCCAAAGTTCCAGAAAAATGGATAGGGGAGGCTTTTGAGCTGGTCTCTGACCATCGGAACAAGATCCTACTAGATACGAGGAGGCTATTGCTGATGCCGATGCAAATCTATGGCATGAAGCAATGAAAGTCGAAATTGAGTCTATGTACTTCAATCAGGTTTAGGATCTTGTAGTTTTACCTAAAGGGATAAAACCCATTGGATGCAAGTGGCTATACAAGAGGAAGAAGGGAGCGGATGGGAAAGTGAAAACCTTTAAAACTAAGCTTATGGCGAAAGGGTATACTCAGAAAGAGGGAATCGATTATGAGGAAACATTTTTCCCGGTAGGCATGCTTAAGTCCATTCATATCCTCATTGCCATTGTATGTCATTTCAACTACAAGATATGACAAATGGATATCAGGACGTCATTTCTTAATGGCTATCTTAACGAAGATATCTATATGTCCCAACTGAAAGATTTTATTACTAAAGGCCAAGAACATATAGTTTGCAAGCTTAAAAAGATCATTTATGGACTTAAGCAGGCATCGAGAGCATAGAACATTCATTTTGACAAGACTATAAAGTCTTACAGTTTTATTCAAAATGAGGATGAACCATATGTGTACAGAAAATTGGAAGGTATAAATGTGATTTTTCTTGTCCTATATGTGGATGATATTCTACTCATTGGGAATGATGTAGGAACATTGTCATTTACTAAGGTTTAGTTGTCTAGTCAATTCAGTATGAAGGACTTGGGAGAAGCCAGCTATATTCTCGGGATTAAGCTTCTTAGAAATAGGAATGAGAGAATGTTAGGATTATCCCAAGCGACATGCATTGACAAGATGCTGGCCAAGTTCAACATAAACTCGTGCAAGGGAGCTCTAATTCCTTGCAGACATAGGTTATTTTTTTGTTCTAAGGACTGTCCTAAGTCTCAAGAGGAAAAAGAAAGGATCAGTAGGATTCCCTATGCTTCGGCTGTGGGAAGTCTTATGTACGTCATATTGTACACTAGGCCAGATATCTGCTTTGCCATAGGCTTAGTTAGCAGATATCAGTTAAACTCTGGGGAGGTACATTGGCAAATTGACAAACTGTAAAGCATATTCTCAAGTACCTCGAAGGTACAAGAGATTATATGCGGGTTTACAAGGCTGATGACTTGGTTCCTACTGGATACATAGATTTAGACTTCCAGGTAAATAAAGATGAGAGAAAATCAACTAGCGGATATGTCTTCACCTTGTCTGAAGGAGTTGTTTCATAGAGGAGTATCAGGCAATCTTACATTGCTAACTCAACCATAGAAGCTGAGTATGTGGCAACTTCGGAGGCATCTAAGGAAGCAGTCTGACTTCGGAAGTTCCTTTCACAACTTAGAGTTGTGCCATACATGGACAGACCGATTGTAGTGTATTGTGATAATTTTGGAGTAGTCTCGTAATCTAAAGAACCTAAGAACCACAAAAAAAGAAAGCACATCGAGAGGAAGTACTACCTGATTTGGGATTTCATCCAAAGACGAGAAATCATGGTGGAACAGATAGCGTCGGAGAACAACCTAGCAGATCTCTTCACTAAGCCTTTGGCTGAGAGAGTCTTCAAGAGACACTTGACACTATAGGGGTAGGTACCTATGGACTTTCTTAATCTTAGAGTGCAAGTGGGAGATTGTTGAAAAGTATGCCCTCTAGCTTAGATTTCTGATGCAATTATCGAATTTATTAATAAAAGAATTTATTCTCAACATTTATTTGTGAATTTACATTTTATTTATGCATGATTTGTGTTTGGAAAGAACCCATTGTGATTAAGTAAGTAATCCTTCTGAATGGTGGTCTTTCATAGTAAGGTATGAATCACTGGTTACTTAACACATAAACATTTGTTCCTAACCGATTGATGAGAATGGGAATCTCATCATGTTTAGGTTATTATGTTATAAATTTCAAATGGAGAATGGCTTACCTTTAGCTAATGAGTAGTCCACCCACTTCATAGCATGAGCATATTTCGAATATGTAGAATAGGATCTATAGTAGTGAGTTTTAAAAATACTATTTAGAAAAAATCTAGACTATTACTGCTACAGCGTGGACTAATACTCAACCACTTAAGTATGAGTTGGTGGTCTGACAAAGCTAGAAGTATGTACTTTGATATGTTGTAGTTGAAGTTCTTTCGAAGAGCCGATATACTTGTTTGTTAGGTAAATGTGACTAGTTAGTTAAGATAGACTTGTACAAAATAGCTTCTGCGCTATATTGCCCCTTGTGACTGTTCACATGATCTAAATATCTAGGGCTGTGGGGAACATGATTTGGATGTTTGTTTTAGAGTAGCTCCCTAAGAAAGTGGAAACATTTCAAGAGTCGTGGTTCATTGGACTAGAGGTCTGAGGATAGTAGATGTCTTTTAGAGAGGTATTAGTACACTCCTCCTCTCTCAATGTACAACGATACATAGAAGGGTATTTTAGTCATTACACTTGTAGATCAGAGACTTTGCTAATATAGCATTGTCCTTGGGATCAATATCTCCTTATGGTGATATTAGAAAATATTTAAAATGTAAAATACTACTATTTATATAATAGGGGTATTTTGGTCATTTTAGTAGCCATGTGATGTGTCTTTTTGTCCCCGAAATAGCCCTTAAGTCCTGACAGATTTGGGTTAAGGAATTGGTCCTGATAATTATGTGTTTTATTTTATTTTATTTAAGTAGTCTAATTTATTGTTGTATTAAAATAAAATAAAAGGCCCAAGAGAGAATATATATTTTATTTAACTTAATTGGTTAATTAATTATTCAGAGCTTAAGGTCCAAATCGAATAATTAGAAAATTAACCTAGATATAAACTAGATAAAATACCTGATATTTTATATTGGTCTATTTGGACTTAATAATTATTTATTGGGTTGTTTTATGACGCCCAAAAAAATAAATAATTGAGGATTGGAAAGTTAGCCCATCACTCTCTTGGTCTCTCTCTGGGATTGAATGAAATAGAACGAAGACCATTTTTCTTGAAATTGATAGAAGCTTTCACCGGCTAAAGGAAAACTTAAAGGGCCATATTCTGGAAGCTTAAAAGCTTCGCGTGAATAAAATGAAGCCGGCATTTATAAGAATGTGATCTAGAACCAAGCATATCAGGAACAACGAGGAGCGTTGTAGAAATCATAGGAACAAGTTTTTCAAAGCCTAAACAATTCAAATTTATAGTTTTGTTGCTTTCGCTTCTGCGTGTTATATGCTTTTGTGATTCATTTTTGCCATATTAACCTTCAACAGCGGTCTAGTTGTGCCGCGGCTAGCTTGGGCAATTTGTTTTGCCCAAGCCATGGCTGTCACACACCAACCCCACGAGGGCTTGGTACTATAAAAAAAAAATTATTTTGTTTTTTGTGGCCCACGAAATGGTTTTCATGATTAGATCCTATAAGTTTCTAAAAATTCTGTTTTTGGACTTATATAATTTAATTTCTAAAATTTGATTTTAGAAATTAATATATTTTCTAAAATATTACTTTTAGATTATATTTTATTTTTTAATTTCTAAAATTTTAAAATACATTTAATTTAATTTGTAAAATTTGATTTTCAAAATTAATATATTTTCTAAGATAATTATTTTAGAATTTATTTTATTTTTTCTAAAATGGAGATTTTGGAATAATAAAATCTTAGTCTTATTTATTTTTTTTTAGCATGTTTAATGGCATGATGGGTGGTTATGGACTGTGACCTATTATATCTATTCATGCATTATTTACAATTTTGGTTTTATCAAATACGACCTGCGTGTCCTACTGTCTCTAAAATTGTTATGTAATTCTTTTCTCATCTAACTCCCATCGAATGTAACTCGAGGTTTCTCTGTTCAGAAAAATTTGTAATTAGATTCCATAGCTAGATCGAGATAAAATATTTTTGCTAGATTTTGGAGATAGTGACTAAAACAAGGCGTGAGGGTAAGGCACTCTAATTATATCATGTATGAACACATAGGGTTGGCCATATTAATTTCCTTCATGGCTCGAGAAAATTAATTTAGAAAAGTCCATAACTATGCCACATAATCGTTTATTACTATGATTATCAATTTATGTGATTTATTGATAAATTTATGCATGTTGTTTTGATGGAAGCACTAAAATGAATAAATCACTCAATTAATATTAAACCTAATGCTTTCCATTAATATAGTAAGAACGAGAGTCCTTTTTCGAAACTAAGTTGTTGGGCTAACCCAAGCCTATTTGACATCGAGCATGTTCAAGCTATGGAGTTAAAATTCCTAGTTAATGGGTTGGGTTAACTAGTTTTTTTTTTATCCCGATTGGGCTAACTCAATTATAGAGAAAACTAGAGGTAAGATTGGGTTAGCTTAAAAGATTTAAGATTAAAAGAAGTTAATCACCCAACGATTCAGTAATTACATTTGATGTAATTAGTAATTGATACCTACTATTGAACTTAATGGTGGCTTTTTAGGCAAATTCAAGGTCATTCTTAAAGAATTTAGATACTGGTCCACTAGGAAAGCTTCCAATAGGCTTTTCTAGATCAATAGCAGGGGCTATTGATTTGAGTAAAATAGTGAAATTATTTGCATTATTATTGATTTGAGTAAAATAATAATACATTTAATTAAAGACCTAATTATTTGCATTACATGTGCATATATAGTTATCTAATTTTCTCTATCTTTACTTCTAGGTCATTTGCATCATGTCGACAAACCTCAACCTACGTAACAACTTGGAAACCAACAAACTTACTAAATTGAATTTTCTCGACTGATATAGAAACTTGAGAATTGTTCTCAAGTCAAAAAAGTTGCTTTACATGCTAGAGGCTCTTATTCCACCACTACCAACTCAAGATGCTTATGCTGATGAGCATGCTATCCAAAAAAAGTACAAAGAGGATAGTGACACAACATCATATGTGATGTTAGCGTCAATGACCCCTAAACTGCAAAAACATCATGACCATATGGATGCTTACTCAATCATATTACATCTTCGAAAGCTGTTCGATACCCAAGCCAGAACAGAAAAATATGAGATTTCAAAATAACTGTTTCATTGGAAGATGATTAAGGGTATTATGTGGCCATTCATTGGCTGAAGATGATGGGTTTAATTGAGATACTCGGGTCTCTCAGGTTTGTGATGGACAATGAATTAAGTATCAACTTAATTCTGCAATCTTTGCCAAGTAGTTTTTTACAATTTTTTATTAACTACCAAATGAATAAGATTGAGTCCACAATACCCGAATTGTTCAATCTTCTCAAAACTACGGAATCCTCCATGATGAAGGAATCCAATGAAGTCATATTGCTAGAATCTTTCTCTTCATAGAAGAAAGTTCCTAAGAAGAAGAAGAAGGCTCCTACTAAGCCCAAAAGTGGTGTGAAGAAGAAATTAGCCACCAAAGGCTCATGCCATCACTATAGAAAGATAGGCCATTGGAGGCGCAACTGTAAAGCCTAACTGGAGACTGTCCAGGAAAAGAATGAGAAGGAGAAGCTTGTAGGCACTTCTACTTCTACTCCTAATATGTTTATGATTAAGATTAATACTGCCTTGAGATTGAGATATGTGTATTGGATACCAGATGTGGATCTTATTAATACAATAACTTGTAAGGACTAAAGAATAGTAGAAGGCTTGAAAAGGGCGACATGGACCTACGTACTGTAAATGGAGCAAAGGTTGTTGCACTTGCTGTGGGGACTTACGAGCTACACCTGCCTTTTGGATTAGTTTTAGAACTTCAAAACTATTATTATGTAACAGTTTTATTGAAAAATATTATCTCAGTTGTATGTTTAGACTTGTATAGATTTCATTTAATTTTTATGAAAAAAATGTTATTCTTTTCATTAAATAATATTCATTATAGTTTTGCAATTTTGGTTAATGGTTTGTATGTTCTAGATATAGATAATCTAATTCTCAATGTAAATAATAAGAAACTAAGGGTAGATAACTCAATCTCATCTTATTTATGGCATTATCGTTTAGGCCATAAAAATGAGAATTATATTTCTAAATTACACAAGCTAGGTGACTTAGGGTCATTTGATTATGAATCACATGGCTAAAACTCTTTTTTATGAAAAAAGAGAAAGGGCCAAAGAGTTATTAGAACTTATACATTTTGATGAATGTGGCCTAATGTCTATACAATCAAAAGGAGGTTATCAGTATTTCATAACGTTTATCAATGATTATTCACGATATGAGTATTTGTATTTAATGAAATACAAATTTGAAGCCTTTGAAAAGTTTAAAGACTTCAAGAATGAAGTAGAGAAATAACTTGGGAAAAGTATCAAGACTCTAAGATCCGATTGAGGAGGTGAATACGTAAGTCAAGAGTTTCATTTTTAACTTAGAGATAATGATATATTATCTCAATGAAGTCCATCATATACACCTCAATATAATGGTGTATCTAAGAGAAGTAATTGAACTCTTTTTAACATGGTATGAACCATGATGGCTTCTGCAGACTTACCAAAATCGTTTTGAGGGAAAGCACTAGAGACTACTGTTTATATTCTAAACAGAGTTCCATAAAAAAGGATTAACACTACCCCATTTGAGATGTTCTTTGGTAAGAAACCAAATTTATCTCACTTGAGAGTATAGAGTTGCCCTGCCTTTATTAAAAGGCCATAGTTAGACAAACTTGATAGTAAGTCTGACAAGTGTTTATTTATGGGATATCTGAAAGAGTATTTTGGGTATTATTTCTACCTCCCTTTTGAAAACAAAGTGTTTGTTTCGAAGCATGCCGTCTTCTTAAAGAATGAGCACATGCTTAAAGAGGACAACGAGAGTAAAATTGAGCTTAGTGAAGTTCAAGAAAAACAAACAAAGAAGGATAAACCATTTGAACCTATATATATTGAGAGAATAGATGAACATTCGACTATACAAGAACCTCGTAGGTCGAGCTAAGATACGTGTGGCACCTGAGAGATATGAACTTCTCATAAGTGACCACAATGACGTATTGCTTATTGAGGAAGTTGAGCTTACTAATTACAAGGATGTTCTAAATAGTTCAGAATCTAACAAATGGGATGAATCCATGTACGACAACCAAGTATGGATTTTTGTTGATTCACCTAAAAGAATCAAACCTATTAAGTGCAAATAGGTTTTCAAGAAGAAAACTAACATGGATGATAATATAATTACCTATAAAGTATGATTGGTGGCTACGGGTTATTGTCAACAGTATGGTATTAACTATGATGAAACTTTCTTAGTAGTTACTATGCTGAAATCCATCAAAATACTCCTAATAATTGTCACTTATTACAATTATGAGGTCTGGCAAATGGATGTAAAAATAGTTTTCCTAAATGAAAATCTGACTGAGGAAATGTATATGACACAACCTAAGAGTTTTATATCCAACGACAGCACAAAAATGTGCAAGCTGCAAAGGTCCATTTGTGGACTTAAGCAAGCTTTTAAGAGTTAAAATATCTTTTTTGATGAAATAATCAAAGAGTTTGGTTTCATTCAAAATATAGATGAACCTTTTGTATACAAGATGGTTAATGGGAGTGCAGTCGTCTTCTTATTGCTTTATGTAGATAATATATTGCTAATAAGAAATGATGTACCCGTCCTTCAGTCAGTAAAAGTTTGGTTGTCCAAGAAATTCTCCATGAAAGACCTTGGAGAAGCAACCTATATTCTTGAAATAAAGATCTCTAGAGATAGATCAAAGAGGTCACTCGGTCTTTCACAGTTTACATACATAGACAAAGTGCTAAAGAGGTTTTGCATGGATCAATCCAAAAAGGGATTCTTACCCATGTCTCATGGAGTAAGCCTTTTAAAATTGATGTCTTCCAAAATATAAGTTGAAAGGATTGCATGAGTAGGATTCCATATGCTTCGACAGTTGGATCCATCATACATGCTATGATATATACTAGACTCGATGTATCCTGTGCTCTTAGTTTGATAAGCAAATACCAATCTAATCCTGGTAAGGGTCATTGGGCAGTTATAAAGAATATTCTTAAGTACTTACAAAGGACTAAGGATGTATTCTTAGTATATAGAGAAAGTAATTCAAAAATAAATATGTATACTAATGCCAGTTTTCAATCTAATAAAGATGAGTTCAAATCACAATCTTGCTACGTATTTTTGTTGGGTGGAGAGGCAATAAGTTGAAAAAGTTGTAAACAAAATACTATTGCTGACTCTACGATAGAAGCTGGGTACATAACTGGCTTCGAAGCAACTAAGGAAGTAGTTTGGATCAAGAAGTTTGTAATGGAAGCATTGTTGGTCCAATACGTTATATTGTGATAACAATAGATCCATTGCACAAGCAAATGAGCTATAGTCTCACCAACGATCTAAATATGAACTAAGATGTTAGCACCTGATTCAGGAGATCATAGATAGACAAGATATAAAAATAGAGAGAGTTCTCATTGATGAAAATATAGCTGGCCCACTTACTAAGGCACTATCTTAAAAGAAACATAATAGACATGTTAAGTTATTCCATATTGATACATGAATGATTGCTTTTAGTGCAAATACGCGAGTTTGTTAGTATTATACCCTAGGGGCAATCACATATACTATATTTTGTATATTTGTTTCATAATATAATGCATTCTTTATTTTTTTTAGTTTGTTTTACTTATACTTTCATGTAAAATAACTGTTAGATAAAGTTCCAAGTGCAACACTGTATTAAGAAAATCATGATAGAGATCATGATGTGAGGTTCCTACTATACTGAATAGTGTTCGTACTTAAATAATCCCTCGCTATAGTATTAATGAAATAGGACATCATTAATGCATTAAGACTATCACGTGTTGTACTTTCTGATTTGATCAGGTGGTGGTTCTCACATCCGTGAGTATTGGATGACCTAACTATGAGATAATCACATAGATAACTATTTAGTGTCAGTGATAGATTTTCATTATAGCAAATATACAAGTATCCTTAGACTTAAGATCTTCAAGGTACTTTATTTGCTAAGTATTGTACTTTGATTCTAATCTATAGAGTCAGATCAATAGCCACCTATAAGATAGATATTGGGTATAATGTGAAGTAAATGAAAGTAGTTGACAAGGTCAATAAAGGATTCACCACTCCTAATAGTAAAAGCGAATATCTCACGTGCACTTGTAGGAATCACAACTCAAAAAGTCCTTAGCCAAGGCAATTGTATATTGAAAATAGTTTTAATTGATACACATGTTGGGTATCTCAGGCTCGTATCCTATACGGTGCAGTAGAAAATAAAATGAAATACCATACTAGAACCCGCCTATGTGTGGAAAATAAGACATAAAGATAATAAATATAGCAGCTTTTTACCTTTGTTTCATCGTCCGAAGAATAAAAATTTCTTCTTCAAGTCGAGGCATGATCTAGCAATCCTCTTGTGCAAACTCCACATGGGTTGAACGTCTAACCACTATAATTATAGTGTGTGATTATCTCTAATAGTAATCCACACAGAGGAATACTCAAGCACCAAAATATTTCTGTGCTAGCAGAAAAATAAGGTGACTAGGGTTGATTTGTTTTTCAGGAAAAACGAGAAAATAAGAGGGAAGTAGAAGCTATTGTTTCATGAGTTAATCAGCTAGGGTTTTTGTGTATTACATCTACTATGTATTACATGAAATTTTCCTCCCAAAACTGAGAATTCTAATCCTATTGGAATTCCCTAATTGTAATTTGAAATATCAAGTTCTCATAATTATAATTTGGAAAATAAATTATAACTAATTATAATTTGTCCATAACAACTTTTCTTTCTCCCAATTAACCCCACTATATTATCAAATAACATATTGAGTGTGTGACCTATTAGATTTCTCAGTCAATTGGTAGAGAACATGAATTAATCCAAACGTCTTTAAGATTAATAATCCATAATTAATTAGAATTAATCCTATTAATTCTAATCAGGATTGGTTTATTAATTCATCAATTAATAAACACATATTCCCATATCATAAGCAGAATCTAGCAACACATCATGACCACCCAAGAGTCCAGGAAGTTAAGTGGCTTGACATGAACCCTTTAATAACAAACTTCAATGCAATTAACTCATTTCATCATACAATATCTCATTCAGTTTGGAGTACGAAATTAGTACCAACTCCCTCTAGAATTAATTCTGTCCCGAATACAATAGTACTTGTACTAGGAATCCACTACTTTAGATGTGTATCAATTGAAACTATTTCCAATACACATATGTCTTGGCCAAGGACTTCTCGAGTAATAATTCCTACAAGTGGCCATGAGATATTCATCCCTACTATTAGGAGTGGTGAATCCTTTATTGACCCTCTCAACTACTTTCGTTTACCTCATAATGTACCCAATATCCATCCCATAGATGGCCCTCGATCGAGCTCCGGAGATTAGAATCAAAGTACAATGCTCAACAAACAAGGTACCTTGGAGATCTCAAGTCTAAGGATACTTGCACGTTTGCTATATTGAGATTATATCACTGGCACTAAATATTTATCCATATGATTATCTCAAAGCTAGGTCATCTAATGAACTTGTTCCATTAACAAGCATCCATATATTAATTTTGAGTATCTCAATACTCACAGATATGAGAACCACCGCTTAATCAAATCAGGAAGTCTAACACATACTAGTCTTAACACATTAATGATGTCCTGTCCCATTAATACTACGACTATGGATTATTTAAGTACTAACACTATACAATATAGTAGGAATCTCATATCATGATCTCTATCATGGTTTCCTTAACACAGTATTGTACTAGGGACTTTATCGAATAGTTATATTGCTTAAAAGTAAACAAAAGAAACTGTAAGATAAATAATGTCTTTTATTAAAATAAAATGTTTCAAATACAATATATAAGTGATTACCTCTAGGGCACAACACTAACAACACATGATGAGTAGTTGATTCCAGGAACAAGTACTAAAATATTCAGGCTAGAATAAATTAATATTCTGGAAGGAGTTGGCACTAATTTCACATTACAAACTGAATGAGATATTATGTGGTGAAAGGAGTTTATTGTACTATTGTTTGCTATTGAAAGGTTCATGTCAAATCACTTGACTTTCTGGACTTTTAGTTGGTCGTCATGTATTGTTAGATACCGCTCATGATCTGCTGAATATAGATTTATTAATTCGAAAATTAATAAATCAATCTTGAATCGAATTAATAGGTTAATTTTAAAGATTATTAGTCTTAAATATGTTTAGATTAATTTAAATTTCTCTACTAATAGACTAGAAAAACCTAATAGGTCATACACAATAGAAGATTAAGAACTTAATGTGTTATTTGATAACATTATGGTATTAATTGTGAGAAGAAGAAATTATTTGGGCCAAATTTTATAGGCTAAATTATAATTAGTTATAACTTTATGAGCCAAGTTATAATTAAAAGAACTTATAGGTTCTAGTGGTAATTAAGGAATTTGATTCCTTTAGGTTTTCTGTAAAACCGTGTATATATTGATATGCATTAGGTTTTGTGTGACTAACTCGGAGATACACGAAACCATCAGAATACCCTGTGCTTCTTCTTCTCCAAAATACCCTAGCCGCCAGAGAATTCTTCTAGCAGAGAATTTTCCTGGTTATCCTTTAAAGCTATCTTCGCGTGGACTTTTATTAGAGGTAATCCTACACTTGGATTGCAGTGTGTGTTGATGAACATTATCTTTTGGTTGGCGACCGATCAAGTGCAAAAAAATTTTGTTAGATTGCGCCATGCTGATTGTTCACGGGTCTAAAAATTTTTAAACAATAGAAGTGACACCAAAGGGTTGTTTTCTTTTTCTTTTTTTTTTTTTTTGTTCGTTTTCAACACATACATGTGATCCTTGTTAGCTAGAATTCTTCTTTTCTTCCGCGGTGCATATCTGATTGCATGAGAGATTTCTAACAAAGGTTCTTGAACATTAGTATGATTTACTTACCATAGCTTCATCCACTGCCTTTATCGATCATTATACTTACATCTACTGTTACTAAGCATATGCTGAGTAACAACATCTTGAGAAGTTACTGCCTCAGCCAGCTCATCCTCCATACTAACCCAAAAAGTGTTCGATAGCTGCACTATTACCAAAAGGAAGCACAAACTTTGGAAGTAAAGCCAGAAGCTGCCACCTCACACACTGAAGTGATTAGTAGTGGGTTTAGGGGAATGGGTTGGTTACACACAATCTTATGAAAAATATAAAAATCAACCACCCAAACATCATTAATAGAACTGGCTCAGAATAATTGCACCCAATTGTAGAGTGTAATCATTCGTAGAAATAACCCACAAGCCATGACCAACCTTTGAGATAACCTAATGTTCCTATATTCCTCAACGAAACTCCATTCTTGTTTTGATATTATCTTTGTATTACAATGATCAATTTCAACCCAAGAAGCCTCATTAGGAATTCCCAAAATCATAGCCAATTGATAGGGGCTAATTTGGTTATATTTTGCGTAGTTATTTGAGGCTCTTTTGTAATACATTTTGTGCAATAACTAGTCATATTCTTTCATATTTGAGATTTTACACTTGGAAAGGTATTTTGGTCATTATTTTAGGTTATTGGGTAAAATAAAGCAAAACTGTAGTGAAACAGAGCAGAGGTGGCGCCGGCTGTACACTAGATGCACGAACTTCAAATGGATGGAAAAATTGGAGAAGCAGAGTATAACAGAGCCTAACTGATGCCGGCTATAAGGCTGGAGGCAGCGTCGGCTGCAGTCTGGAACGTATGCGCAAAATTCGGAGAAAAATCGGCAAACAAGTGGAGAAACAGAACACAGGCGGCGCCGGCTCTGAAGGACCAAGGCGGCACTGGTTGTGGTCTGTTCCTGAGGTGGTGCTGCGATCTTTTGATGCGTTTTTAGAAATCTGGGGAGTTTTAGCATCTTCCAACTTCTACTCGGCGAAAAACTTTGTACCTATGAGTTTAGGCACTTCTTAAGCCTATAAATAGATGAAAAACACAAGGGAAAAGGGGAGAATTCATTGATCATCATAGAAAATCACTCAGTCTAAAGAGAATTCTTCAAGTTCAAGGAGGGTTATACAAGAAGGTTTTCAAAGGAAGAAGAATGAGGCTTGTCTATGAATTCTTTCTTTTACTTTGTTTTCTTTTTCTTGACAATGATGTTTTAATTGTTCTATTGTAATTTAACATTGTTTTAGATAATCATGATTCTTGGAGTTATTTGATCTTTTGATTAATTGACTGTTCTTCTTGGTATGTAATTACTTGGGCATATTCCGAGATTAGTTGGTTGTTTCTATTGTTAACTTGCTAGACCAAAGAGGTTGATGATGGTTGTAATTGATTAAATTTTGCATTTATTAGTTGTTAACTTGCTAGACCAAAGAGGTTAATTGCTGAGGATTGAGTAATTAAAGGTTAATTGATGTTTGCCAGACCAAGGATTCATTGATTAATTTCATGTTTTAAATTTGCCAGACCGCGGAAATTTAATTAAGGATTGTGTTTAATGCATCTTTTGAATGAATTAGTTGAGACAGATCAAGTGATGCTAATTTACCTTAATCCTTCATGGTGCCGAGAGAATGATTGATTATGATAATGGTTAAGTTCTTGAAGATCATGGTTGTTTAATCAATAGTTTGAGTTGCGTACCTCTCCATCCTTGACATGTACATATTTTTATTTCATTTTCTTTTTAGTTTTCCTTTTTATTTGATTTTCATTTTACTGAGTCGGTTAAACAATGAAATAGGGGTAATTAATGTATACTTGTTCCTTGAGGATCGACACTTGTTTAAACCCTATGCTTAGTAATGATGAGTACGCTTGCTCATATGTGTGATTTGGGTCCAACGTTTTAATGTAAAGTTGATTGAGAATGTGCTTAGTTTTTGTATGATTTTTATGCCCAAATCTAAACATATCACCAATCAATGCCTATCAAGCTCAATAGACACTCTATTAACCGTTTTCTCAATCTATCAAAGATGGTTGTTTCTTTTCTCTTTCATATTCATGTAAAGTTCTTTCAATACAATTGGGAAAAAGCTACCCCTTAAATTCACAATTAGTGCCCAACCTAATTTTCTAAACATAAATATGATATTGACGAATTGATCAAGAGAGGACTTTATAGTTCATTCAATAAGAATCCTATTTGAAGCTTTTTTATTATACCATTCCTCACACTCTTGATCATCAAAATATCTTGGATAAAGGGAAATTCTCTCAACTGCAAAATCAATATCTCGGGAAGAAGAAGCACATTTAGCTCTCTTAGATGGTTTAGATCCACGACATCTTTAAAATTTTCAAACAACACAACAACAAAATTCTCACAACGAATGCTCACAAACTCCCTTCCTCGATTTCAACAATCCTTAATTATAAAGCATAATATTACCTAGAAAATTCACCAAGCCATTTTACAACCTTCTAAAATTCAAACTCCAATTAAAATAACATGAATTCCACCGATGTTCAACAATCCAACTTCACACAATAAGCTCAACAAAATCACCATTCAACTTCAAAGTCACCAAAAATAGCAAAAATTCAAAATTTTAAGAAATAACTATCTCAAGTTCATCATCATAAAAAGCTACTAATAACTACAATATAAACTTAACCAGTAATTTTGAATCCTCAAAAACTAATATTCAACTCAAGATAAATTTCTTCGAGATAAATTAAAAAAATAAGAAATTCAAGAAGAAATTTTACCTTTAACTTGAGAAACTTTTCACACCACAATGCTCTTTACTCTATAGGAATGAAGAGTTGATGAACAATTTGAGTAGAAATTAAAGTATTGATGGTGAATTCGGATGTCGAACAAGAAGAATGGAAGTTTTAAAGATCCAAATATCACCATGGGATGCAAAGAGGAAGCTTGATATTCAAATTTTCACAAGAAAATTAGTTATGAATGAAGAAAATTGAAGGTGTGTATGGTGGGGAAGAAGGCAGCATTGGGAGAGAAAAGAAAGAGGAGAAAAATAGTACTGAAAGTAGGAAAATGGTAGTAACAGCCAATTCTATTTTTTTTTCTTCTAATGAGTTGCAAATTAGGTGGCACTGCCTAATTCGATCCAAGTGGCGTTGCCCGATTTTTGCTCAGGTGACCTATCTGATTTGCATTGCTGAATAACGTTATTTCAATAGCCATGAATGGTGCTGATTAGCTTCTACCTTCCTGCAATTTTATTCTTCAATTAAAAGCATAACCCAAATCTAAAATAGTTTAAAATAACATATTCAAGAACAAAATGAAAAGCAAATAAAACTGTTCTCAGATTAAAGATCAGAGCAGAAAGAATCTATCTCTTCCCACAGTCATACTCATATGGGTTGTTCTCTGTATTTCCAAGAAGCGTTCCAGCTTTTATCTCCCCAAGTAATTTAGCTAGCTACCTAATTCTCCAAGTTTCGAATAGACGTCTCTTAATTTCTCATTGATGCCTCCATTCTTTGAAAACATTGATATGTAGAACTCAGTAGTTTTGCCACTAGATCTTCCAATGAAGACTTGTTGTGGGATTGTGGCATTAATTACAAATTGTATGGCTACAGAGCTTGTGGCCTTTAGTTAGGGTTGGCTTGAAAATATTAGGGTTGTGTCAGTCGTAATTGTCTTGAATTACTCCAAGAAAAATTTAGATGGTTTTTCCAGCTTAGGTTGTATGTATTCCCATAGGGATTATTACCTTGAAGTCCATTTCCTAAATAGTCAACCTATCCAAACAATGCTCTTAAGATCATCCCATTTGTTGGCGCTCATGATTTGGGTGCCTTCCTCCATAGAAATCACAATTGGCATACATAACTTGCCCCAGAGAAGGGGCAACAGTTTACTTGTCAATCTTTCGTGTAAGTGCCTCCACTTTTGCATCCAATTCCGCCATGACATTAATATTATGAACACATTGAACTCTAGTCTTAGGCCTTGGATTGTCCCAAGAATCATTGTTCATAGCTATATTTTCAACTAACTGATATAATTCTTCAAGGGCTTTACTACTCGTACTGCCTTCGCCTAAAGCATCTATAAGTTGTTTTAATGCGAAAATTAACCCACAATGAAATGTCTATATTTGTACTCACAGCTTCAAACCATGATGATGACACATTCTTAACATTTTCTTCCACATTTCCTAATAATCATAAAGACTTTCAGACTCCATTTTTTGAAAAGCAAATATGTCTGTTTTGAGCTTTGTGGTTCTTACTGGTGGAAAATATTTGACTAAAAATTTCTCAACAAAGCCATTACAAGTTGTGATTGACACCATTGACAATGGTTTTAATCAAGATTTAGCTCTATCCCTAAGAGAAAAAAGAAAAGGTCTCGCTTTGATGGTATCTTTCGATATACCATTCATCTTGAAAGTATCCCAAATTTTAAGAATACTAGCAACATAAGCATTTGGATCCTCTTTTAGTAAGCCATCAAATTGCACTATTTGTTAGATCATCTAAATAATTTTTATCCTAATTCTAAAGTTGTTCACATCTACCCTTAGCCTCATAATGCTTGAATCAGCTCTAAATATGGCTAGTCTAGCGTAATCTACCATAGGCCTTCTACCATTATCACCACTGTTATTATTATTTCCACCTTGATTCATCTCTATATTTCCAAGAAATATATTTACACTTTCCAATTGACCTCTAACTTGACTGAGTTGTCAAATATGTGTTTGTTTTCCTTTCAAGGCCTAGTCAAAGTCCATTCAATCCTATGATCGAACTCCACAATATCTCTCTTGGTTCGTCGGGTCATAAACTAGATATATTGAACTGAAACGAATTATACATCATTTATTTCAAAAAAAAAATCATAAAACATAAAACAATTAGGAACAAATTTCATAACAACAAGATAAATACAACAATATAATTTTTACAAGGCACCAAATTACAACAAAAGGTAATATTAACAATACTTACATATTTATATATATACATGCCTAAATCAATAAGACTAAAACTTTCTAATAGGGACTAAATTCATCAATAATTTTCTAATTATTTGAGAATATTTTGTGATACATTTGATGCAATAACTAGTATATTCTTTCATATTTAGTATTTTACCCTTGGAAATGTGTTTTGGTATTTTATTGCAGAAAAATAGAAAAAAAATGACAAAAATTGTTGTCGTCCAGTGCACGGCCAGCGTCGGCCGTGTCCCATGGAGCCGACATCGGCCTAATCCTAGAAACAGGGGAGAAACAAGAAAAAACAGAGCACGTTAGGTTGCCAGTGCACATTCGGTGTTGTTCGTGAAAAGCACAGCCGACATCGGCTCAATGCTACTCCAAGGCGGCGATTTTTCCTATTATGCATGAATTTGGGAATTTCCTAAGAGTTTTGATGTTTTTCAACTTGTAATCGGCCTAGAACTCTTAGGGAATGAATTTTGTCATCTTAGAAGCGTATTTGGGTAAAGAAAATACAAGAAAAACATATGAATCCAAGGATCAAAGCTGCCAATCAATCACATAAAAAAGGAGATTCATCAATCAGGGGGCATTGTTCAATAAGGTCTTCAAGGAGTAGAATGAGGGCTTTTCTATGAGTTCTTTCTTTTACCTTTATTTTTATTTTCTAGAATAATGATGTAATTAATATTTTTATTATAATTTGACATTATTTCGGGATTTATGATTTCTTGAGTTAATTTAGTTATTTGATCAATTTACTATCATTCTTGCTATTTGATTACTTGTGCTTATTGAAGAATTGATGAATCTAGATTTGCTTCTAATTGGCTTGGGAAATGATGTTATAAGTTGATTTAATTTCATATTTGTTATCTCTTAATGGACTTGGGAGACGAAGTTAAGAACAAAGAACCAATATTATCAAAGATTAGTTTATTTCACCTAAAGTATAAGGTTTTTTGCTAATTTCATGTTTATTATCACCTAGAGTATAGGGATAATTGTTTAAGGATGAGTTTAATGCATCTTTTTGTTTATGTTGGTTTGATTGAAAAATATTCTAATTTAATCATGAGATAATTATTTTATGACATGGAAATGATTGGACTCTATTATAATTCCTTCATGATACTAAGATGATAATTCATTGCAATATTTACTTAGTAATTCATTATAAGGTCTTCAAGAATATTTGTCTAAATTGCATATTCTTTTATCCTTGAGTTGTATATATTTTTTTCGTTATTTTGTTTTTTATTCTCTTACCACTTTATGGTGTTGATTAAACAATGAATGAACAACAACTAATGGTAGTTGTTCGTTGAGGATCGATACTTATTAATTTCTTATACTATGCTTGCGATGAGTATACTTGCTCATATGTTTAATTTGTGGATGAATATTTTAATTAAAACTTGGATAGGGATGGATTTAAATTTGAAGGATTTTTCTACACCCAAAATCCACTCATCAAGTTTTTGGTGGTGTTGCCAGGGAACAATATCATGAAAGCTTGGATTTCATTGATTTAACCATGTTTATATGTATATATGTCTATACATAAATATGTATATATGTTCTTTGTATAAATTAATACCATACCTTGTAGTGTATAATTGTATCTTAGTTCACTAACTTGATTTAATATTGTGTTATGTATGTATAACATTAACAAGCTACCATATAGAAGTAACATGGCCAATTGGAACAAAGGGCAATACTTTTACAATTCTCAAGGGAAGATACCTCGGCCATCAGACTCAACTACTCTAGAAGAGGTATTGGGAAAATTTGCAACTCATGTGACCAAATAATTTCGCAAAATAGATGACACGCTTGCCAAATTTGAGGAAATAATTCGAAATATGGAGAGGCAAATTTGGTTTTTAATAGATCTAGTGTTAAAATCACAACAAGAGTCACTATTGGGGTTGGAAACTCAAAAGAATCTTGGAAAAAGTGGTTAATCATACAAGAAATGATTGGAGTTTGGAATTGGATAACACTCTTTTGGCTTATCGAAGAGCTTTCAAAACTCCTATAAGTACGCCCCCTATAGATTAGTGTATGGAAAGTCTTGTCATTTACCTGTAGAGATTGAACACGAAGCTTATTAGGCTATCAAACTTGTTAACTTTGATCTTGAGCTTGTTGGAAAATCAAGGTTACTTCACTTGAACGCATTGGAGGAATTGCCCATGGCCGCGGATGATAATTCCATGCTTTAAAAAGAGAGGGTAAAACGATGGCATAATAAACATATTCCTCAAAACTGGGAGTTTAAGGAAGGTGATCAAGTGTTGTTGTTTAATTCTCACTTGCGACTCTTCCCAGGTAAGTTGAAGTTAATATGGTCAGGGCCGTATTTGGTAAGTAAGGTCTTTCCCTTTGGTACTCTTGAAGTTATTCACTCGATTAATGGTACTTTTAAGGTCAATGGGAATCGAGTGAAGCATTATTTTGGTGAGGCTCTTAACAATTTAGATCCTGTGGATGTTTTTTTACATGATTCATGACTTTTCTTAGGATTCTTCTTAGTTTGTTTTTATTTTATTTTCTTTCAATTTATTTTCCTTTTCTATTTTTATGTTTTTTTATTTCTTTTGTGTTTTTAGGTACCTTCCCCAATGACTCCTTGTGATGGATTTCCCTCTTTGGAGGCTACTTCGATATGGAAGTATTTTCTTTTCTTATCTTCTTCCCCTTTATTTATTTTAGTCCATTGGCTTTACTATCATAGTTATATTTTTTTTGTCATTGAGGACAATGTCCAGTTTAAGGGTGGACGAAGAATTTAGCATTGAAAATATATTCCATGTACGCTAGTTTTAGGCTATATTGGCTAAATTTTTGTCGAAATTCTTGTGGTTTTCATTGCTTTGACTTATAATGAGTTTGTAGTTATCTTTCTTACTTAGGATATGCTTTTTGTCATTCACTTGGTTGGACTTTTATTAACAATGAATTAGCTTATTGGATGGGAATTGTTAAGTCTTGAGAATTTAAGTTAATCTTGTTTATGTATTAGTGTTTAAATGTTATTTTATTCATCTAGTTTCAAGGTGGATAATGTGATGAATATAGGGAAAGTTGTTGACTAACTCTTGTATTATGGATCTGAAATTTGCTTGGCTTTGAGTAATGAGTAAGGAATGTGAGGAAATTGAAAAATATTGAGTGGAAAATTTCATTATTTTGAGAGTTTAAAATTTTTGAGTTGAAAAAGATGTTTTTATTTTTTTTATTATTGAAGACCTTTTGCTGAAAAGTGGATTAATATGGAGAGTAGCAAGTATTCTTTAGTGCACTCTCTTGAGGCTATGCCGAAGGTAAAAAGGCAAGAAAGGCAAAGAAAGAAAATCTTGAAAAAATATGTAATGATTATAAAGGGAGCCAATACAGTGTGTGAAGAGAAATCTATTCACTTGAGGCTATTAATTCCCTAAGTCTGTGAAAAAAAAAACAGAGTATTTTACTTAAATCATTACTTGAGTTGTGCAATTTTTGAGTTTATAATACTTGAGTTGGTAGATATCTTGACTTGTATGATTCAAACTATCTACTTTTTTGCTTGAATGATGAAATAATTTTCTTAGATTAAAGTATAAACTTGCTTAATTTGACTTTGAGGGCCTTGGTATATCTTATCTAGTACTTCAATTTGTAAATATTTTCAAATGGTTGAAAGAATGACAAGATCATGTCTAAAATTTTATGGGAAATTGTGGCTTTATTATAATTGAAATTTCTAAGAGTTTGTCTTTGTTTTTCCTTGTCTTAAGTATTTTGCTTGAGGACAACAAAGATTCAAGTGTAGGGGAATGTGATAGGTGTTGGTTATCTCAGGCTCGTATCGTATACGGCGCAGCGGAAATTAAAACGAGATACCATCCCAGGACTCGTCTATGTGTGAAAACAAGACATAAAGATAATAAAGGTAACAACTTTTTACATTTGGGTAATCGTTCGAAGAACAAAATTTCTTCTTTAAGTCAAGGCGCGATCCAGCAATCCTCATGATCAACCTCCACGTGAGTTGAAACGTCTAACCACTATAATCACAGTGTATGATTATTTCTAACAGTGATCCACACAGAGGATACACTCACGCACTAAAATTTCCTGTGCTAGCAGAAAAAGATGGTGGCTAAGGTTCTTTGATCAAGATCAAATCGAGAGAAAGAAGAGAAAAGAGAGAATGTTCATGGCTATTGTTTTGTGTGTTATTCAGCTAGGGTTTTTCGTATGTTACATATACTATATATTATACGAAATTTCCCTCCCAAAACTGAGAATTCTAATCCTATTGGAATTCCCTAATTGTAATTGGAAACATCTAGTTCTCACAATTACAACTTGGACCATAAATTATAACTAATTATAATTTGTCCACAATAACTTCTCTTTCTCTCAATCAATCCCACTATGTTATCAAATAACATCTTGAGTATATAATCCTCTATTGTGTGTGACCTATTAGGTTTCCCAATCAATTGGTAGTGAACATGAATTAATCCAAATGTCTTTGAGATTAATAATCCATAATTAATTAGAATTAATCCAATTAATTCTAATCATGATTGGTTTATTAATTCATCAATTAATAAACTCATATTTTTAGATCATGAGCGGTATCTAACAACACATCATGATCACCCAAGAGTTCAGGAAGTCAAGTGGCTTGACATGAACCCTTCAATAACAAACTTCAGTGCAATTAAGTCATTTCACCATACAATATCTCATTCGGTTTGGAGTACGGAATTAGTACCAACTCTCTCCAGAATTAATTCTGGCCTGAAAATAATAGTACTTGTACCAGGAAGCCACTACTCTAGATGTCTCTCAATTGGAACTATTTCCAATACACAATCATCTTGGCTAAGGACCTTCCGAGTAGTAATTCCTACAAGTGGCCGTGAGATATTTGCCCCTACTATTAGGAGTGGTGAATCCTTTATTGACCTTCTCAACTACTTTCGTTTACCTCACAATGTACCCAATATCCATCCCATAGGCGGCCCTCGATCAAGCTTTGGAGATTGGAATTAAAGTACAAAGCTCAGCAAACAAAGTACCTTGGAGATCTCAAGTCTAATGATACTTGCACGTTTACTATATTGAGATTATATCACTGACACTAAATAGTTATCCATGTGATTATCTCAAAGCTAGGTCATCCAATGAACTTGTTCCATTAACAAGTATCCATGTGTTAACTTTGAGTATCTCAATACTCACGGTTATGAAAACCACCGCCTGATCAAATCAGGAAGTCTAACACATGTTAGTCTTGACGTATTAATGATGTCCTGTCTCATTAATACTATGACTAGGGACTATTTAAGTACTAACACCATCCAGTGTAGTAGAAATCTCATATCATGATCTCTATCATGATTTCCTTAACACAGTGTTGTACTAGAGACTTTATCGAATAGTTATATTACTTAAAGTAAATAAAAGAAACTGTAAGATAAATAATGCCTTTTGTTAAAATAAAATGTGTCATATACAATGTACAAGTGATTTCCTCTAGGGCACAACACTAGCAATAGGGTTAAATTTATCAATAATTTCTTAGTTATTTGAGAATATTTTGTGATACATTTAATTCAACAACTAGTTATATTCCTTCATATTTGATATTTTACCATTAGAAAGGTATTTTGGTATTTTATTGTAAAAAAGGAGAAAAATGATGAAAAACCGTCGTCCTCCAATACACAGCCGGTGCCGGCCCAGTGTTGGAAACCAGGGAGAAAGGAGAAAAATAGAGCACGTTGGGCCACCAATGCACAGTCGGTGCCGGTCGTGAGGAGCACAGTCGGCACTGACTCAACGCTGCTCCAAGGCGGCGATTCTTCCTGTTATGCACGAATTTGGGAATTTCTTAAGAGTTTTGGTATTTTCCAACTTGTGCTTGGCCAAGAACTCTTAGAGAATGAATTTTGGCATCTTGATAGCCTATTTAAGTAAGGAAAACATATGAATCCAATGATCAAAGCTGTCAATCAATCATAAAAAGAGGAGATTCATCAATCAATGGGCATTGTTCAAGAAGGTCTTCAAGGAGAAGAATGAGGGCTTGTCTTTAAGTTCTTTCTTTTACCTGTATTTTTTTCTACAATAATTATGTAATTAATTTTTTTATTGTAATTTGACATTATTTCCGGATTCATGATTTCTTAAGTTAATTTAGCTATTTGATCAATTTACTATCATTCTTGGTGTTTGATTACTTGTACTTATTGAAGAATTGATGAATCTAGATTTGCTTCTAATTGACTTGGGAAACGATGTTATGAGTTGATTTAATTTCATTAATTTTATATTTTTTTATCTCTTAAGAAACTTGGGAAACGAAGTTAAAAACAAGAAACCAATATAATCAAAGATTAGTTGATTTCACCTAGAGTATAGGATTATTTGCTAATTTTATGTTTATTATCACATAGAGTATATGGATAATTGTTGAATGATGAGTTTAATAAATATTTTTGGTTGTGTTGATTTGATTGGAAAATCTGCAAATTTAATCACGAAATAGTGATTTTATGACTTGGGAAACGATTGGACTCTATTATAATTCATTCATGATGCTAAGATGATAATTAATTGTGATATTTACTAAGTAATTCATTGTCACGTCTTTAAGAATATTTGTCTAAATTGCATATTCTTTCATCCTTGAGTTGTATATTTTTTTTCTTTATTTTCCTTTTTATTCTCTTATCACTTTATGGCGTTAATTAAACAATGAATGAACGGTACCTAATGGCAGTTATTCTTTGAGGTTCGATACTCGTTAATTTCTTATACTATATTTGCGATTAGTATACTTACTCATATGTATAATTTGGGGATTAATGTTTTATTTAAACTTAGCTAGTGATGGATTTAAATTTAAATGATTTTTCTATACCCAAAATCTACGCATCACATTCCTAATATTACTTCCCAACAATGGTGCCAAAAATTTGATGTACTCGAACTGGGCAACATAAAAATCATTCTTTTGAGTCCACTCTTAACCAAGTTTTAATTAAAACATTAATTCCAAAACTATATATTTAGAGCAAGTATATTCATCACAAAGTATAGTATAAGAAATTAACAAGTATCGATCCTCAACGAGTAAGTATTATTAATTACCTTCATTCCTATTGTTTAGCCCAACTAATTCTATAGACAAGACAAATAATTACATATCCATTAAATATAATTACACCACACAAGATCAACCATAAGAAGAAAGAGAAAAAATATGTATATGTATTCTGATACAATTTCTAATGATAAGGCATGTCATCAAATATATACTTACGATAATTAATCACCTATTATAGCACCATGAAGGATCACAATAATGAATTCCATTCTCTTGAGTTATAGATTTCCTATCTTCTAGTACACCTAATGGATATCTCTATCTTATTAGTTCAGCCAAAAAACGCATTATACTCGTGAATTCCAAAAGTAAAACACGGAAGAAATTAATATCCCTATCTCGAGGCAATGTTATTAACTTTTCCTTTTAGCTTCTCTCTCAAGTTAATTAAAGAGTAGCAATATAGATTGATCCATATTCATTTATCTAACATCTCTCTTGAGTAAATTAGAAGATAGTGCCAAAGATTATTATGGAGTGTTGAAGGAGATTGTCGAACTTCAGTTCCCTGGGACTCCTTGTTTAAAAGTTGTCCTATTCAAGTGTGATTGGTTTGATCCAACTCTAAATCGGGGAGTTAAAATTCATCCTCACTACAAACTTGTTGACATCAACTGCAAGAGGAATTACCTAAAATATGACCCATTTGTGTTAGCTCAACAAGCAACTCAAGTGTATTTCCTATCCTACCCGAGGAGTAAAAAACCAAAATCTGATTGGGTAGCTGTTTGTAAAATGAAAGCTCGACATGTTATTGATGCACCTATTGTTGAGGCACCATATCAGGAGGAAGTAGATTATGCGCAGGAAATCAATGTACTTGTTGAGGATGACAACTTTGGAAGATTAGCAGATGAGTCCGGTTTAATGATAGAGGAAGCACAACCGAACAACAAAAACGATGATGAGGAAGAAGAATGGGAGACATGATCCTCTACAGACGACGATGTGGAAGGCTACTCATCCGATGATGACAAAAGTCCATAGACTAGGTTCAAGTTTAACTAATGTATAGATATAATTAGTAGTTCTTCTATCATTACATTACAAGTGTTTTACTTTGCTTTATACTTTTAAATTTATTATCTTTTTCTTCTCCCAAAATATGATAATTTTTATGTATTTAAATAATTCCAGATACATATGGCTTCTGATGCCTTACCCGACGATCGATCAGTTACTCGTGAGTCGTCGAGGGCGGATGAGACACCGTCCCTGAGCATCGCCCCACGTATACGTGCTTCATAGCCATTGCCTCCGGAAGAGGCCCAATCAGAGCAGGCCCCTACCCCGATCCCAGGTTCTTTAGGGTCCACAGTTGGCGCTCCATCTACTGACGACACGCGACTGCTGATTGAGCCAATTGGTGACTCGTAAGTCGGCTATATAATTACTTATTATACGATTTTCTAAATTTTCAAAATTATAACTTGTTTAATATTACAAAATCTATTTTCTCGGAACAGGTTCACACATTCGGTTCGATGTGTGAGGGAGATTGCTGAGATTTTTAGGCGACACTACACTGGAGCCTATGCTACCTTCTCACAGGTTTCGATTGATGTTCGGAATATGTGGTTTGATCTTTGAAGTATGAGTTCGATTTGTAATTAGTACTTCTAGTATTTTTATTATTTTTAATATGTTTTCTTATTTGTAACGGCTACTTTATTTTTCAATCTTTCTTCTATTGGCACCCCGAGCAAGCCGCATAGATCTGGGCTAATTGGGAGAAGAAGTGTAAGGCTTGACTTTCGGATGCATTGTCCAAGGCTTGGAAGAAGCATGGGGGTAGCTGTCCCAAGTGGATTTTCCCAGACCATTGGGCTACTTTATTGGAGCATTGGGGGTCCGATAGGTGGCAGCATATCTCTTCCACTGCTAAGCGGAACAGATCCACTGGTTAGGCGTCCTACATAGGAGGATCTATTTCTTTTACTGAGCATGAGGAGCGGATGGTAAGGGTAAAATTTTTTACTATTCGGTGTATCCGCTATTTCACATTTAATCAATCATAAAAGCTAACATCTAGTCATTTCTTGTTACAATGATAGCAGAGACAGTTAGGTCCTGACTTCAGCTACGTCGACCTCTTCAGACGCACCCATACGTTCCAAGATGGGCCGAGGAAGGGTCAATATGTCAGTGATCGATCGCGCCACACGCTGGTAAGAATACACAATCTTATACATTTTTAAGTTTAATATTATTTATATTTTGATCGCTAATTTTAAATATTTTATGCGTGTTTCCTTGCCCCAAATTCGACAGGATACTGTCGCTGCTATTATTGAGCGTCACGTGCAGTCGGGTTCCCAGACTGATTCTACGAGTACGATCGCACCGAGTCGAGTGCCCGACGAAAAGACGCTGTTCATCGAGGTGGATGACAGAGCGTGCAAGAAGGGACGTGTATATGGATTGGGCTCCGAGTCTGCGAGGGTGAGGCGGAGGTTACAGCAGCCAGCTTCATCTGAGTCATCGACTTCTTCTACCTCGTTGGATGTGAGCCAGCTACAGAGAGAGTTACACACTGAGAGGAAGAGGCGGGAGAGAGTTGAGTATCAGGTACAGGTATATAGGAGCCACAGCCAGAGCTTAACTGAGTACCTGATACTTATGTCTCAAAATTTGAATCTATCTTCGCCACCGCCGATGCCAGTTGTTCAGGAGGACGATGCAAAGGATGAGGAGGACTTCGTCATCAGTCCTCCGGATTCACATCCAGATCATTAGCCAGGCCCTTCCAATCCACCCCTACCCCCTCCGTCGGCTCCAACATCCACACCAATTCCTGCTTCATAGTTATGATATATACACTACATTTTTATGTATTATTCATATGTTTTCATTATTATATTTATTTAGGATATTTAGACAACATTTTTATGTATTATTCACATTTGTCATTATTATATCTATTACTAATGACTATTTGGTGGTTTTTTTTAATTTAATTAAAATTTGCATTATTTTGATAGATGAATTTTCTTCAATTACAGGGCATTTTTTAAATATTTTTAAAAAATATTTTAAAATTATATAGTACTAGCGAGGGATTAGCGAGGGGTTACAAGGAAATCCGTCGCTAATCCCTCACAAATTAGCTTGGGATTAGCGACGGAATAATCCCTCGCAAATTAGGTTGGGATTAGCGACAGACAACTTAAATCAAAACATTAAAAAGAAATATTCTGTTGCTAATCCCTCGCAAGTTAGCTTGAGATTAGTGACGGAAATTCCCAACTTTTGTTAATTACTAAAATAATCCGTCGCTGATCCCTTTCTAAATAGAAAGGGATCAGAGACGGAAAGTAAATATCCCTTGTAGATCCGTTTCAAAAATCCACTGCTGAAATCGTTGACTATTGAAAAAATAACTCGCTAATCCGTCGCTATTTGCGACGGCTTTTTAAATCCGTCGCTAATTTGATGTAGCGACGGATTAGCGACAGAAATATCCCGCGCTAATTCTCTGTTTTCTTGTAGTGACACAAAAAACAACTAATGTATCACTATGCAAATCAAGTAACGGAATACTTGAATGAAAATTAATCAATCTAAAGAGAAATTCAATACAAAGCCACAATCTTTAAAGTTAAAATAAACAAAACACAACTAATACTAATAAAACAACATCATCAATTGAAAGTACAGAAAAAGATAAGAAGAACTCATAGATGATTATAATATTTGCTTCTCTAAAAATCTTTTTCCTTCAACAACGACCCTTCCTTATTCTTTGAACAACTCTCGGCGTTGATTAGAGACGATTCTCTTGTACAAAAATAATTATAATTCAATGATACGATCCTCCCTCTCTCCACCCATAAGGCTTTTCTTCTCCAAATATTTAGTGGTGTTGACTTATTAAAATTCGCACAAAAACCACTTCTAAAAGGATTCAACCTTCCAAACAAATTACCAAGCGGCCATGCTTAAATTGAAGCAAAATTCTCACCAAACAGACACTGAATGGTGCCACTTAACCTTCTCTAGGTAGCACCGCCTGGAGACTGCTTTATTAGGTGGTGGAAATCAGGGACTGGGCGGCACTGCTTACTCCCTCTTGGCCAGCGCCACCTAGGGTTTGGTTCAATAGAATTCTAGCCTTTTAACTCCCGAGCTACCCTGTTTGGTTGGGATTAAAATGTGACGTTTAACCTTTGTTTTTTCTTCCCTTTTTTCACCTTTTTTTTTTCTTTAACATTTTGCACTTTATCAACTCTACACAAAAAAGGTAAAATAATAGGAGTGAATATCTAATTATTCATAAAATCAACACAAAACTATCACAAATTGACTTGAATATATAGACTAAATTAAGCTCTATCAACACCCCACATGATATTTTTGGTATTATATATACCTTAATTATTTAAGATGTATGTGACATTGTTTACATGATACGGTATCTCAACGACACATAATGTGAAAAATGGGTTCAAGACTTTGAATAAATGAATACTGTGTTCCAGAATTGTGTTGAATATTTTACAAGAGAAAGTTTATTTATGCATTGTACTAAAATTACACTTGCTAAATTTTCCTAAAAATTATATTTTACTTTGGAAATGCACAAAAGCATGCAAACTATGATTATATCTGTTGGAATCACTATCACTCATGCATCGTGACTTTTGATTTATAAATTGTGACATAGATACACTGTGGACTTATTAAAATTATTTATAATTTTACGTAATTTTTGTCTAACTATATTTTTCAGGATACGTTATGCAAGAGACTAAGAGATATTTAGAATTTTATCCTTTTGGCATTAAATAGTAGTCATGAAAAACAATCATGTTATCCCTTTTTAATTTTCAGATGATTAAACTTTATATCTTGGATTTGAGACTTGGCGGGATGTAATATACTAAGACTTCTATGTTTAAATTCTAGTTTTTTGTTTTATCTGGATTGACTATTTAATTATTTCTACATCGCATTATAAAGACTCATGCTTCAAAAGATGGGACATCCCTGATTGATATGAGTTACGTAAGTAGAGGGGGTGTTACATTATTATTATTTTCTAAGTAAATTATAGAGTTTATTATGGTCTAAATTTATTGTGATTCAGATAATTTAGTTATGTGGTTCATATAATTTATGAAGTTTATTTTGTAATTCATTTTGTTGTGATTATATTGAAATTTTAATAGTATATGTATTTTTTTCATTTTTTTACAATTTTTACATTATTTTTTTTAATTTTAACTCCAATTAGAATATTTTAAACTCAATCCTCTATTGAGACCCTTATTCCTCGCTGGGCCGTTGCTTCTTTACCATACTAGGATTGAGGATTATTTTGGCCTCAGTCTGGGTTAGAATTTCTAATCCCCAATCTGACCCGACCTCATTGCCATTTCTACAAATTTCTTTATATGTAGCCTTCTATTAAAAAATATTTGGATAATTAGAAGTAAGGGTTTCAAAATTGGAACAAATTATGAAGGTTCGTAATATTGTTGAGAACATCATGCTTGCTCAGGAAACAGTGCAGTCTATTGATAAGAGGGGCCAGATTTGGAGTAACTTAGTCCTTAAGCTTGTCATGGCTAAAGATTTTGACAGGGTTTCTTGGGTCTCCTTGCTTCATATTATGCGAACGTTTGGCTTCAATGAGCATTTTTGTGGCATTGTAAAAAATGCTATTCAGAACTGCTAGTTTTTAGTTCTGGTCAACGAACAACAGTGTGGATTTTTTTAAATCCACCTAAGGCTTACGCCAGGGGGATCTTTTGTCCCCTACTCTCTTTATCCTTTCCCAGGAAATATTATCTAGGGGACTAAATAGTTACTTGGAGTGTGGCTTGTTAGCCTCGCATTCTCTTCCTATACATTATATCCCATTATCATATCTTAACTTTGCTCATGACTTAATTCCTTTTTTTACAGCTTCTAAGAAAAATCTTAAGGTGCTCTCTGACCTTTTCACTCCATATGAAAATGCTTCTAGCCAAAAGATAAATCCCATTACGATCTCTTTTATTATATCAACAAAGTTCTCTTCAAGCAGGGCGCTATTGGTTCAGCAATATATTCACTAGGAAGGAGCTTCCAATCACTTATCTAGGGTGTCCAATTCTGAAAGCCTGAAGGAAACAAGTTCACTACCAGAAGCTTCTTTGATAAGGTTCGAAAGCACATACAAGGGTGGGAGTACAAAGTGTTGAGCTTTGCACGTAGGCTTACGTTAATAATATCAGTCCTCACTTCCATGCCATTACATGTTCTTCAGTTAGCAAGGCCTCCAGTAAGTGTACCCTTCGACGTTGAAAAATTGTTTGCCAACTTTTTATGGGGGAAGACGAAGCATGGCAGCCATAGGCACTGGAAAAAGTGGTCACATCTTTGTTTTCCATGTGCGGAATGTGGCCTAGGCATTCGGTTACTGCAAGTATATTCTGATGCATTTGCCATCAAGCTTTGGTGGAAGTTCCGAAATCGAAACACATCATGGTCCTCTTTCCTTTGGGCTAAATACAACATCCACAACCCAGCACCCTTCTTTGATTCAGCTGTCTCCAATAACTTCAAGGTCTTGGAAATGGACCCTTCAAGCTAGGAAAATTGCAGAAGACAGTATTGGGATTTACTGCAACCGAGGGAATGCTTCCTTTTGGTATGACGAATGGTCATAGTATGGATGTCTCGATACATTAAACTCTACAATTATTGTGCCTTCTTTATGAGTTAAAAATTATGTTGCCAATGGGTTTTGGAAAACAGACCTCATTCTTGACATCCTAGACCCTCCTTTAGCAAGATGTGTTCTTTTAGTTCTGCCGCCTTCTTCTCTGGAGGTTGATAACAAGCCTTTTTGGAAAGCCACACCATCTGGAATTTTTTCAACAAGCTCTGCTTGGCATTTGGTAAGATGCCAAAGGTTAGAAAACTCTTTCCTCAGATCTCTATGGAGTATTTCTCTTCCACTGAATGTGAAGACATTTTTATGGAGATCGACTAATAATAGTCTAACATTACCGTCTAAACTTAGATATATGGGCTTTCAGTGTTCCTCATACCATCTTTGTCATGCGGCTGAGGAATCTGCATTCCATTTGTTCAAAGATTGTCCTCTTATTCAGTCCTTTTGGTCCCCTTTCGCGATAGCACTTCGCATTCATATTGATGATGTAGATTCACTCTAATACCTCACAAAATCTCACTATAGAAAATTAGATAATTTAATTTTATCATATAAATTAATTGAATTAAATTTCATTATATAAACCCATTGAATTGTTTGTGTGTTTACTTTATTCAATTATATGAAGCTTCTTAAGGAAAGATAAATGATGTTTAAGTGACTATTTGCTTTATATATGATAAACGAGACCATTTTAATTAATATTATTTTGTGTCTCTGACAATATTTTTTTATAGTGACTTTTAGTAAGAAAAAAAATAATTTCTTAAACAATTCAATTTTATTTCGAAACTAATTTTGATTCTTGATTAACTAAATTCAAAACAAGATTAATGTTGGCTACTTGACCCAAATTCATTATTTGACCCAATAAAAAACCCATGACTTATCTTGACCCAATAAAACACATTACATCTCAACCCTTGAATTTAAGGTGAATTCTTATGGCTTTGCTTCAATCCTTAGATTCACAAAAACCCTAACATAAAATCATTTTCCCCCTTATTTCTCACCCTAGCGGCTACTCCATTCCCTCTCTACAAAAAAAAAAAAAAAAAAAAAGAAAAGAAAAAATCTCCAACTTCTCCCTAGGAAGAAAACTTCTTCTTGCCTTTACTCCTTCAAGCTGCCGACAGTTTGGCAGCTCTATCTCAGTTGACAAAACACCCTCCAGACTCCTATCTTGGTCTTACAAAATCCTACCACAAGCTCACATGTGTTCTTGGAGGTTTGAAAAATATTTTTCAGTGGTTTTGCATGGAGCTAAGAAAACCAGGTAAACTTCACCATTTTCTTCCTCTTTTCCACTTGTGACCACAGCTATGCTCACCCTCTTCATTTTTTTTTTCCTTCCAAAAAAAAAAAAAAAAACACCGCATAGGAAAAACAAGGACTTAAAGAACAAATCCTTCTTGCTACCTTTTCATTGTAGAAGGGTTGAACACCAAGAGGTAGGTTAAAGAACTCACTTTTCCCTTTTATTTTCTCTTGGCCGAATAACGATCTCCTCTTACGGGACGGTTTGCATTTTGAATGTTTTCTACATAATCAGTGGAAGTATGCGATGCAAATTTATTGTTTTTGTGTTAGGGAGATAATATGTATTATGAAAACAAAGTCCTGTAGATAAAGAACTCTTTTCTATTCACTTGAAATGCTTGAATTTGGAGTAGTAAACATTTTGCCCAGATTTGCTTAAATGACTATTGAATGCTTTGTTTGTGTGTTTTCTCCTTGGTGACATAATAAATGTAGTCTAGGAAGATGTGGAATGACTTGAGAATTGAAGTTTTGTGCAAGAAAATGCTTATCCCCTTTTAGGTTTGCCAAAACCGAATGCTGCTCCTCGGGTGCCGAAAATTTTGTTTGATGATGCTCAATGATTCTATGCTTTGAATACTGCAAATTGTGACGAGTAAAATTGTATTTATGTTGTGTATATGTGGCCCTATGTGTGTTGCTTTGTTTTGACAAGCTTGATGAGTTTTGGTTCCTTTAATGCCTTAATGGAGTTGTTGGTAAAACAGAGTGCTGACTGGAAGTTAGTACTTTAATTTGGGAGTTGAATTTCTAAGCCAAACTATGGTTTTAAGAACTTGGAATTGGTATTATAAATAACCTAGGATGTGTTGGGGACATGTTTTAGGGTTTACAAGGGTTTGGTGTTTGGAAAATTGTCGTGTAATGGTGAATTAGAGTAGGCTACCAAATAACCCCTATTCGTAACCCAAATTTGAACCCCTGAAACACGTGCTTTCTGCTGGATTTTTTTCCTGAATTTTCAAAGAAAAAACTTTGAGATGTTATGAAAATTTTGGAATAAGAATCACCGAAAAACTCCTTATAAATTGCGAGATATTAATTTTTGAAGATCACTGCTCCAGTATAGTTACTGTTTCGGTGAACTCCATTTCAAAAATCATTTGACCTATTTTTCAAAGGAGTTTTGGGAAAAGAATTATATGATAATTCACATAACATCTAGGGGTGTCAAATTAAAAATTTTTATTAAGAAATAATATGTTTTTCTTTGTAAATTAAGTTAATCCTTGAGGGTACCCTGATTTGCTTTTAAAACAAAGTTTTAACCTAAAAATAAGGAAATTGAATTTTGCCTTGGAAATTACTATAACTGAATTAAAATGAACATACATGAATTTTATGGGATATTTTGATTTATTAGAAATATATTTCTTATTATTTTTATGCTCTAATAGTTACTTGATTTTGAAGTAATGAATATATATATATATATATATATATATATATATATATATATATATATATATGAAGTCTCAAAGGTACTTTAATCTTTGCAAAATTCTTTCCTTTTCTAATCTTATATAGGGAATAAGTTGTATTGGGGTTTGCTTGACTAATTAGGGATATAGGTTTATTAAGGTTAGCTTAAGTGATTAAGGATAGCGTTAGCGAATAGTAAATTACTTAGGGCATTAATAATCTCTTTATCACCCTACGGATTTATTTGAAATCCCCCCCCCCTTTTTTTGTTATAAACTTGTAGACAACAGATTAATTCTTGTAAAATTTATCTTAAATTTGGAGTTGGATGTAGGAGGAAGAAGCACTTAAGATAACTTGAAGTTATTTTGCTAAGCTTTGGATAAGAGGTAAGTCCTTACATCTCATGATTCTTTTATGCAAAATAATTTCATAGAAAATCATATAATGATGCATACACAATTACGACACTGATAAGCTTATATATGATTTCCATACTATTTATCACACGAATATTTTGAACAATCCATTTTGTTGAACTTGGTGTCACCCTTATTCATATTACGACTTTTAAATGAAAATTATGCACGGTCAATTTTAGAGAAACTTTTCTTATGAATATGGTGTTATGATTAGAAGCCATGCATCAATGATTATACCTAATTACAAAATTTCTTTCTTGCATGATTGCGAAAATCATAGCATGAAAATTTGGCTCCTGACAACATCGCTTTTGAGGCAATTTATGAACTTACTGATATGTTAAGCCTTGAACAAATATTGATAGAACAGATGTAGGAATTTCAGTTTTCGAAAACTTTTGGAGAGTAAATATGATTTTGTTTTCGGGTCGGATTGAATTTGAAAAACTGAGTTTTGGATAATTGGAAAAATAATATTGGAAATGAAATTGTATATTCCATATATGGAATGAGAATTTCATGAACTGCACTATTTTTAAGACTTGAATACTCAATGGGCGACACTATAGGACTAGCTTTCGTTAGAATAGGAGAGAATTCCAATTGATTGGCCGTTTCCAAAAATCTGTCTTTTCCAAATGGAGCATTAGCCCTAATAGTTGAGTCGGGTACTTAGCTAGCAACACTGTATCCAAGAAAAATCAGACAATAGATGTGGGACACCTGGTCTATTTATCTATGAAAGGGACGGCAGAGTATCCTCTTGGGAGTGATGTATACCCTGCCCAATGTGTCTTTCGGCATTGATTATGTCGTGGTCATATTTGTAAAGTATTGTAGATGTATAGTCTTGATACGCAATATGGCTTATTGATGACGGATTCAAAACTTTTGCCAAAATAAACATTCGTACCAAGAATTTCATTGGAAATAATTTACCTGACAAAATTCTTATTTAGATATCGTACTTGCTGAATTTGTCTCCAAAATTTGGTAATGAATTTGAGATGTATAAACGCTAAATTTTTTATGATTATATCCATTCGAATTATTGCATATTCATGCATCATGCCATTGATTTTCTAACTATCATTTGCATACTATGGACTTATTGGGATTATTTATAATCCCACACGACTTTTCTAACCATGATTTTCAGGGTAGGATAAGATTATTAAGACCGAAAGTTGAAAATTCTTTTGTAATAGAATTAGATCTTGATACTTTAATATATTACTCTATCTTATTACATTTTAGTTCTACCAGTAAGGCTCAACCTTGGTGTTTTAAGTATTAAGGGTTTATTTAGATAGTAAATTAAATTCCAATTTAGAGGATCCCTGGCCTAACTGTGTTACATAAGTAGTGGGGTGTTACATTCACTACACACCTTCTTTGTGTCATGGGGGAAAAAGGCTAATGCTGCTAGGGAGTTGGCCTGTTGCAATATAGCAACTGTTTTATGGGAGATATGGAAGGAAAGGAATCGTGTATGCTATGATGGTGTAAGATTTGACATTTCTAGACTTCATTTCAACATCGAAAGCTTCTTTGTTGCATGTAGCAAATTAAGCCCCCAGCCAAAGATGTCAGTGACATGGAATTGTACTCTGGTTTCTTTCACTTCAATTTATCTAGGAGGCCCACTGTAACACCCCTACTAAAAACAACAGTAGAAGCATATCAATATCGGGTGTCGCCTCATCCAGTTTTCTAGACAAGGAGTCTTTATAACTGAAGCAACAAAATAAATACATATATAAGGTTCAGACTCAACAATATCCCACACTGATAGCCACACATATACATATCTCAAAGAATTTTACACATGCCATCTCTATCTATAACAGAATACAGTACATGATAAAAAATAAAGCAGTCCAGACCTAAACTGCCGACTCTGTGGTATTGTCCTTTTATCCGTAGGTCTGCTCAGTTCTGGATCGTACAAAAGTTAAGATAAAAGACACGTGTGAGTGACGAATCACCCAGTGAGTCCCGTTTGTACTAGTGCTTTATGAAAGAATAGGGTACTTAAAACTTTTATGCAATAGCATATCACTTGTTCACTAAAAACAATTTCAAAACTCTCTAAAGAAGAGTTTATCCAGAACTTAATTATTTTTGGAAAGCTTTATTTCACTTTCAAAACATTGCCCCTAATTTTCAATTCACAGGCACTTTTCCAACAGAAGGTCGGACTGTATGTAAAGCTCACAAGGCTTCCCCTTTGGCATCACGATCTTATTGTGCCAGGGACTTCACCTTACAGCACTCAACTATGTATTGTCGGATAAGCACACCAACTTATACGTGTCATCGTACTGAGGCCATGGACTCTAGTACTCGATTCATGCATCGCTGAATAAGCACACCAACTTGCACGTGTAATCTATTGAGACCGCACCTCCAGTACTCTATCTGTGCATCGTTGGAAAATCATTTACTTGCTACCGAAAGTCAGGGGTCCCAATCTTGACATCAAATACCATTGAGGCAACAAGGGGTTAGAACAACGCCAGGTGTCTAGTCCATCCCATCAACAACCCAAATCACAAAGTGCACACAAGGCACGACAATTGCCAGGCACTAGACGGGTAGCCAGGATGACTAATCTCATTGTCCTACCATCCTGTTTGGAGTAAGACAATCCCCATAAGTAATCGGGTTACTTGGGGTTGTCTATCTCTAACATGAGTTAGTACAAAGATCAAAATCTTTACTGAGTACTCAATGTTAACAATACTAACCCCGTCTGACTGATCAGGCTAGAGGGTTATCTGATCCCGTGGGATTTTAAAATCAAAACATTTTTGGGGCAAAACAACACTTTACAGAATTTGATCCCACAAACTCGCAAGTCAGATCATCATTCACATAGGCTTCAAAGAGCCAATCAAATTATTCCATAAGCACACCAGGCCAATAAAATAATTTCAGGGATCAAAAGTCGTTTCCTAAAAGTCAATCTCATCACGAGAGACCATTTTTCAAAATCATGTTGAAACAGGATAAAGAGTTATGTTCATACATCAAAACATATTTTTGTCAGGATAATGATCTCAGGTCATTTTACCCTTACCCGATTTGAAAAATATTCACAAAAGTTTCAATAAGGATATTTTAGTCATTTACCGAATACTTGAGTTCCAAAGGTTTTCACAAAACATTCTAATAAGGACATTTGGATCATTTTTCAATTACTTGATTCCAAAAGGAACTCATTTAAATAAAAAAAACCAGAATTCTAATCCGAAAAAAGGATTAAATTCAAAGTTTCCAAACACATTTCCATAAAATGTTCCAATAAGGGTATTCTGGTCAATTTACGAATACCCAATTTTGAAAATTACCATTTTTCAAAAATCCCGAACATTTAATCCAAAAAAGACAAAATTCACAAAACCATACTTTAATCATCTATTAAGGTTTCCAAGCTAATCATGAAATTTATTCAAGCCCGAAATGGCATAAAAACAAATCTTGCTTAGATAAACCTTAAACATATTTAGGAATTTTCAAAACGGTATAAAACATAGCATTTTATGGAAAAGTGAAGCACACTAGCTTTCAAAAAGTTTTAGAAATCAAAGGGACTCACCTCGTGTCCTAAGCAACCCTTTCTGTCCACGGCCGTTTAATCACCGTTTCTACCATTTTCGACATTCCATTAGCTGTTTATCACTAGACCTACACCAGACATCGTTTTTGAGTCAATTTGTGTTCAACCGAAAAATAGCCGACGGTTGGCCGACGTTTAGCTAACGAGGCAGATGGTTGGCTGACAGTTAAAGAAAACGTTCAACCTTCGTTCATGTTATTTTTTTCGCCGTTTGTTCGATTCTTTCAGTTTTCTTTTTCCACATCCTTTCTCCCTTCATAAAAAGGGATTCACTTTATATTTCCCCAATTATTTCATCCAAAATCACATGATTAATCATGCTTAAGTTCAACCATTTTCTAAGCAAAACTCTAGAATTTTGCGGCTTTGACACATAATTTTGTTTTAGGCATAACTTTCAATCCACAACTCCGATTTGGCTCTATGATATACCAAAATGACCATAAGACTTTTAAATTTAATTTTATATAATCTCTTTTCCAAAATTATGGTTCTTGAGGTATAGTACTGAGCAAAAATAGCCCCAATAGTTTTACCTCAATTTTACTATTCATGTTTTCCTTTGTTCTCTTTTAATCTTTAACACCTTAGAACCATTAATTCATTCAATTCTCCTTCAAACCATCTTTAATTCTGAATTTTTAGATTTTCAGTAGCTCATAAAAGTCACACTTATACAACACAAATTCATCTTTTCTAATCAAAAGCTAATATAATCTATTTTTCCAACCAAGTAAATTCCATTTTTACTCTACTTTGATCATCACCTCTTCATCTACAAATAAGCCTTAAAACTACCATATTTATTTAGTTCTTCCCCCCACAAAACATCATTCAAAGGCCCTTAGGTAGCCGACACATATGCCAACATATATAAAGTTCATACACAAAAGCTCACAAACCCTAGCTTTAATCCGAAATCAATACAAAATCATGTTTTTATGTTAAAATTCACATAATGATAATCATCATTCACCTAATAACAACTTTAATTCAAGCAAGATAGGGTTTTACCTTGTATTGGAGGCTATTTGATGTGATTTTGCTCCAAGAACACAGACAGTTCTTTCTTTCTCTCTCATTTTTCTTTTTCTCTTGGGGTTTCTCCCTCTTGGCTCACGAATTTTTGGCTGTTTAACAGCCTCTCTTAATAACTATTTAGCCCCCAATCTTGCCCCTCCATTTCTTGTTGTGGTTTAATTGAATGGTGGATATACTTAGGCATGTTCCATTGAAATTCTTACACACCAACCATTTTTATTTCCTCCACAAAAATTCCTTTATTTCTTCTTGTATGGCTGCCGAAATTCTTGGTCAATTTCCAGCTATTCATTCATCTTCTCTTGGTCCAAATATTAGCCAATTATATTGCTCAAGACCTTAATCAAACGGGCCCACGAGCAATGTGTTCCAATCACAAAATTACACACCATTCTTCATTTATTTTGCAATCCTTTAATTCCATGTGTCTTGCATGAACTCTTCATGCAACCTCTCTTAAATTGACACATATCCATGGGCTACCACTTACAAAATGACACACACACCGTTTTAACTGCGATTTCCTATTTCCTTCAGAAATGAGCAAAATTGAGTCCGTCACGAAAAAATATTTTATTTCACCATTCAACTCCAAAAATTCTATTGAATCCATTGGTAACACTTGAATTCTTCAATTCTTTTTCTATTTGGTCAAATTGGCCATCGTCTTGAAGAAGAAAGCAAAAAGTTCTAGCTGTTCATATGCTCTAACAGATGGCTTGAAGGTTATGTACAAAGGTTGCTAGTTTACTGGAAAAAAATTCTGGTTTGGCATTGTTTGTGAAGCTGCGAAAATTCAAGGTATTTCAGCCTTGATCCTCACACAAGATGGTTGGTTCCTTGCAAGAATTGGATAGGGAAGCTTGCTGCAATTTTTCAAAAATAGCTTTTGATGTGTATAAATATGGGAATAAAAATCATTTAAAAATAAGCATATTCCCAATCAAGTTTAAATTAAAACGTTAACCCCAAATTACACATATGAGCAAGCGTACTCATCATTAACATAGCATAGGGTTCAAACATGTATCAATCCTCCAGGAACAAGTATGCACTACTCACTTTTCTTTCTTTATTTAACCAACTCAATAAAGTGGAAAAGAGATAAAAAAAAAATAAAATAAAATAAATTAATATATACATGTCAAATGATGGAGAATTATGTAACTCAAACCATTATTTTGACAAACATGAACTTAAAGTACTTAACCGTTATCATAATTAATTACTCTCTTGGCATCATGAAGGATTAAGATAGATTCACTTCTTTTTCAATCTATGAAATTACTATCTTCTAGACAAATTAGCATCACATATTCTGTCTCAACTAATTCATCCAAAAGATACATTAAACACAATCCTTGATTAAATTTCCATATTATGGCAACTTAAAACATGAAATTAACCAATGAATCCATATTCTGGTAGACATCAATTAACCTTTAATTACCCAATTCTTAGCAATTAACCCTTTTTTCAAGCAAGTTAAGGGACAACAAATATGAAATTCATAAATTGAGACCACCATCAACCCTTTTTTCAAGCAAGTTAATGGAAAGAATCAACAAATCAATCTCGGAATTGACACAAGTAATTAAATACCAAGAACAACAATTAATTAATCAAAAGATCAAAGTAACTCTAAAAATCATGAATACCTCAAACAATGTCAATTACAATAAAACAATTAATACATCATTGTTCAAGAAAAAGAAAACAAAGTAAAAGAAAGCACTCATAGGCAAGCCTCCTTCTTCTTCCTTTGTAGACCTTCTTGCACAATCCTCCTTGAATTGGTAGAATTCCTCCTTGATTTGGGTGATTTGATGTTATGATCTATGAATTCTCCATTTTCTCTTGTGTTTTCCTTTATTTATAGGCCTTAGAAGTGTCTAATTTCGTTCCTCTAGGGTTCTTGGCTGAATGGAAGTAGGAAAATACTAAAACTCTACAAATTGCCAAAAATTACGAATGAAAATCGAGGCGCCGCCTCGACATCAGGGCACAGCCGACGCCACCTGTCCTGCCTAGGGCCGGCGCTGGTTGTGACTTGTCTCTTCCGTCGTTCGTTGATTTTTTCTTGATTTTTGTGCCTTTATTTCCATAGTGCAACAGGCGCCGATTTGGTTTTATTCCACTCCGTTTCACCAATTTTTTATCGCCTCAAAGTACGTGCCAATAGCACATGGCCAACATTGGTTCCTCTATCCTGTCTGGCACTGCCTTTGTTTTGTTTTGTGACTTTTTTGGTCTTATTTTACCCCTAAAATCTAAAATAAAGTACAAAATACCTTTACAAGGGTAAAATCTCCAATATGAAGGAATATAACTAGTTATTAAACAAAATATATCACAAAATAGCCTCAAATAACTATGAAATATATGACTAATTTAGGCCCTACCAGCTTTGAAGGAAATCTGGAAAATTTTCCAAATTTTTAACCAAAACAAGAACAAGAAGAAGAAGATATTCTTGAAGAAATAGCTATGGTATTTTAATTAAAACCTCCACCTATTTTTCCTCCTCATTTTCAGCCATCCCCTATCTTACAAGAGTTGGGATTTTCAAAATTCCTAGCAAGGGATTATCCAAGATTTTAATGGATATAAAAATGAATTAAAGATTTAGGAATAGTTTAAATTCAAAGAAGTTAGAATAAGGTTTGCAAGAATAATGGAGACAAGAATTCTTCTAGAATTCTTTTTAGCACAAGTCCACATGGTCAAGACATTCCCATTGTGTCTTCCCTAAGACAACATTCCTAACTTTAAGGAATGTAAGATAAAAGAAAATTCAAACATGGGTTAAGATAAATATGAACAAAACTTAATTGATGAGATTTGAAATAAAGACTTTAGACATTAAATCACAAAGCTCAAACCACTTAAGCACACTAACTGTTGTTCTTATTTTCTCAACCAAATATTTTTCTTATCTAAGCTTCAAGCCATCTTCCTATTTATACCTCAAGCAAAATTATCTTTTTACCATTTCTACTCCACAAGCACAAATAAATCATATAACCTATAAACTACAATTCTAAGGCACACAAAAATTATTTAAGTGATATATTTTATGCATGATGACATGATATGCATCCTATTTCCTCTTACTCTACGGTAGGTTTAGGTGGGGTTTTGCAATAGGGGCTAAATTAATTACTATTTTCTTAGTTATTAGAGGTTAATTTGAGATACTTTTGATGCAATAATTTGGTATATTCCTTCCTATTTGACATTTTGCTTGTGAGATGATGCGTATTTATTTGCGTATAAAAATCATATAAAAACTAAGCATATTCCCAATCAAGTTTACATTAAAACGTTAATCCCAAATTACACATATGAGCAAGCGTATTCATCATTAACATAGCATAGGGTTTAAACGAGTGTCGATCCTCAAGGAACAAGTATGCATTAATCCCTTTTCTTTCATTGTTTAACCGATTCAATAAAGTGAAAAAGAAATAAAATAAAATAAAATAAAATAAAATAAAAATATATACATGTTAAGGATGGAGAAGTATGTAACTCAAACCATTATTTTGACAAATATGATCGTAAAGAATTCAACCATTATCATAATTAATTATTCTCTTGGCATCTTGAAGGATTAAGATAGATTAACTTCTTTTTCAATCCATGAAATCACTACCTTCTAAATAAATTAGAATCACTTGGTCTCGTCTAAACTAACTCATCTAAAAGATGCATTAAACACAATCCTTGATTAAATTCCCTTGGTTTCTGCGAATTTAAAACAAGAAATTAACCAATGAATCCTTGGTATCGGTATACATCAATTAACCTTTAATTACCTAGTCCTCATTAATTAACCCCCTTGGTCTCGGCAAGTTAACAGACAACAAATATGAAATTAATAAATTGAAACCTCCACTAACCCTTTTGGTCTCAGCGAGTTAATGGAAAGAACCAATCAATTAATCTCGTAATAAGCTCAAATAATTAAATACCAAGAAGAACAATCAATTAATCAAAAAATCAAATAACTCTAAATATCATGAATATCTAAAACAATGTCAAATTACAATAAAACAATTAACACATCATTGTTTAAGAAAAAGAAAAAAAAAAAAGCACTCATAGACAAGCCTCCTTCTTCTTTCTTTGAAGACCTTTTTGCACAACCCTCCTTGATTTGAAGAATACCTCATTTGATTTGAGTGATTTTCTATGATAATCAATGAATTCTCCCATTTTTCTTTGTATTTTTCATCTATTTATAGGCTTGAAAAGTGCCAAAACTCGTTGGTGTAATGTTCTTAGCCAAGTAAAAGTTGGAAGATACTAAAATTCCACAAATTACCAAAAACCACATAGAAAAATCACAATTCCATCTTTTCCTCAGAGCACAACCGGTGCCGCCTTAGCTCTCAGAGTCAGTGCCGGTTTAGTTCTAGTTCCCTATTCGTTCGTCGATTTTTTTCAAATTCCGCACAATGTATTCCAGAATGTAGCCGGCGTTGCCTTGGCTCTTGGAGCCAGTGTCGGTTCCACTCTGCTCTGGTCTATTTCACCAATTTTTTGTTGCCTCAAAATTCGTATCAATAGTGCATGGCCAGTGCCGGTTCCAGTGCCCTAGCCGGCGCCACCTCTCTTCTATTTTGCTACGTTTTTGCTTCATTTTACTCCAAAAATATGTAATAATGAACAAACTACATTTCCAAGGGTAAAATCTCAAATATGAAGGAATATGACTAGTTATTGAACAAAATGTATCACAAAAGAGCCTCAAATAACTAGGAAAAATAAGACTAATTTAGTCCCTATCATATTCTCCCACATTTAACTCTTTACTTATCCTCAAGCAAAGTATCAAAGACAAGTAGGAAAATACAAGGTTTCATCAAATCACTCAATCAAGTTCCAAACAATATCTCTAATGCTTCATTCGTTCAAGAACATAAAACACATGCTACTACATCTTTCACAACAAATGCAAGACTTGTGTAAGTGATAAATGACTTAGTAGAACTATCACAATACTTCATAATATTATCAAACCATTGGAAAGAATTTAGCTTAAAAAGAATATGCATTCCATAGGCTTACCTTTCATACACTCTCTCCACTAATTCGAGACATATCATAATTCTACTTAAGTCAAGTAGGACTTTCCAGCTTGTAATGTATGGCTAAAGGCATGTAATATAGCTTATCAAATGAAGGATATAGGAGAATCAAATATCAAAGAATTGAGAGCTCACAAGAAAAAGATAAACAAAATGAATCAATAATTTCCAAATTCTTTTTGCTCTCCTATTCTAGAAATCAATCAAACCATAACCTTATTCAGCAATTACAACTCAACTCAAGTAAATCCTGCATTTTTTCTTTTTTTTTTCTCTTCATCTTCTCATCTTTTTACTTTCTTCAACAACTCTTCCCTATTTTTCACAAGATCACTCGTATTTTTCAGCAATGGTATCAAAGATTTAATATGAACTCAACTTTTGCAGCTCAATCACCATTCCTCTTGTGATTTTTCTTCTCTTTCTCTCTCACTTTTCTTTTCTTTCACTCATTTTTTGTTTTCACTACTGCTGTTCTTTTCTCTCTCACCTTTTTCCATTCTTTCTATTAGCTTTTGGTCTTCTTTTCTTGTTTTCAATTCCTCTTTTCTCTTTCTTTTCTTTTTCTTGCTCAACACAACTATTGATATATGACTGAAAGTAACGAGTCATGATCTTTCTCCAAGTATTCTTCCTCAACATTCTCCTACATACACTTTCATCCATCAAGAGCAAAAAGATTTGGATAATTATTCAAACTCTCAGAAACAAGTAATGGACAAAGTATGATAACAGGTTTTAAAGAAAGAAATCAATAATTTAGGCTCAAAATAGGCACTAGGCATCCTATAACAATAGGTAGGCTTGAAAAGCTCAAACTATCCAAAGAAGGCCTATTATCGTCATCCCTAAGTTAAATCATGACTGTCTTTCTTATTTCGCCTCGAGAGATATTCAAGTAAGTTCTAGAATGCTCCATGAATCTTAGTTGAAAAATAGGTTTAAGAACAATGCAAAGCATTTGATCAAGAACTACTTCGTTCAAGTGCGTGCAAAAAGTCATGCATAAGCCATAAATGATCTAGAACATATGCTCTAAAATCCATCATAAAGACATGCATTAAAAGTAAAGCTCGAAATCTCAAAGAAAATAAAAAAAGAGCATTGTACCTAAAAAGAAAAATACAAAAGAGCACACCAAAGCATAAAAACTAGAAAAGAAAATAAATCAAAAATAAAGAAAGAAAATAGTATAAAAAGAAAGAAATAAAAAAAAATATGAAAACAAAAACATTAAAGAGAAAGGAAAAACAAGAATGATCGAGAAAATGTAGACAATCATCATCAGTCCTCCTCATCATCATAATTTGCATCATCATTAGCTGGGGTGGAGATTCCTACACCACCTTGGTGCCCAGAAGAATGCGGCTAATTGCTCATTCGTAGTAGCTTGTCGTCTCGTCATGTCATCCATAGTACCCTGCAAGCGTAGGAGCATCTCCATTTGCTGGTCGAAGCGTCCTAGCACGGTAGTCTCAAAGTCAGTCCGGGGGTTGAGACTACCGTGCTCTAGACAGATGAAGAGGTTGAGGAAGAAGAAGCCCTCACCCTTTTAGAAGACTAATCCCGTGCTCTAGACATAGTGATAAGTAAGGAGTGGTGAAAACAGGGAGAGAGAACAATTGAGCTCAAAGACTTCAAATGCGATGTAACGACCCTTTACAAATACACTCCTCAAATCTCACTCAACCTCAACCAATCTCACAATCCACAAAACCTAACCTCCTTCAATATATATCACACTCCAATCAACAATCAATTCAATCACCTCCAATCAATTCAACACAACCTGCAACAATATATGTAAAGTTCACCGTAAAGCATAAATGTGTTGAATATCCTCAATGCATGCAAGTAGACATGATCATGGGAATGAAGGCATTATCATGGCATTACGTGAAAAACAATGCAAGTTCCATATATAGCCCATATTCAACCATCACAAATAGCCACAATTCCACCCTTAGCTATATGTATGAAACCCCTAATGATCATATGCATGAATCAAGTATCAAAGAATCATTAACTCTTAATCTAATCCAACTCGTGAAGCTCAAAGAGTAATGCATACTTTAAGATAGCATACATAATCCCAATTTTCGGCCAAAATTGTCCCTAAAATTAGAAAAAATCATCTACACCAATTTAACTGTGGGAATTGAATAAAAATCATACCTTTGTGCTCGTGTATGCATGGGCAAGCAAAAGATGTAAGCTTTTTACAGAAATCCAAGCTCCTTTCTTGTGGATTGAATATGATGCTGTTGTAAAAAATGGAAGATTTTAAGATTTTTGAGCCAGAAGATCAATAAAAAAGAAGTAGATAGATGGTATATAAGTGTTTAGGAGGTGAAAAATTAAATTTTTGGAAGTGGGGGATGTGAAGCCGGTGCGTGTTAAAGAGAATTTGAGAGGGAGATTGGAGATTTTGAAGAAAAAGTGGCTAAAATGGCCTATAAGAACACCTCACCCGACAAGAACTGGCGCCGGTCCTAGCCATAGCCGGTGCCAGTTTCATTCTCTCCGATTTTCTAATTTTTTTTTCAAAAAAAAAAAAAATGAGAAACACACAATAATGATGAACAATGCACTATAATTCATGAAAAATAATCAATAAAAACGACAGAAGTAAAAATTGTTACAAACACAAAACTGGAAGTAAAGTAAACAAAAAATGGCTTCAATTCTTTCCACGACTTTAATCCCGTAGATTTTCCTCCGTGTTTCCTGGCAATGTCCCAGCTTGACAATCTCCCAAGAGTTTAGCTAATTGACCAATTTAGTTTTCCAAGTTGCGCATGAAGGCCTCTAGGCTCCTTGTTGTCACATCGACCCCTTGGAACTTAGTCTCCATGGTACTTACTAATTGGCCAATCAACTCCTCCAATGGTGGCTTTGAAGGTGTTGCATTGTTGTTCATTGGGGGTTGGTTCATTTGATTGCCTCCAAAATTGAAAGAATCCTACCTAGGTTGGTTTCCATTGCTCCACGAGAAATTAGGGTGATTTCTCTAACCAGGATTATAAGTAGAGCTATAAAGATTGTTACTTGGACAAACATTATCTGCAAAGGCCGCTTGTTATGTGGTTTCTTGGAGTGAACCCATATTTTGGCATTCATGGTTTGGGTGTCTCTCTCAATAGAAATCACAACTTACGTTTAATACCTAGCCTTGAGGCATCACCATTTGTTCCATCTTCTGGTCAAGGCGTCTACCTTAACTTCCAATGCTGCCACAACATCCACTTTGTGCACTCCTTGCACACAAGCTTTAGACCTCGTACCCCCCAAGAATAGTTATTAGAAGCCAAGTTCTCAATAAGATCGAATACCTGTTCTGAGGTTTTATGGTTGATGGAACCCCTTGCAGAAGAGTCCACCACTTGACGTGTCACAAACGTGAGGCCATTCAAAAAGATAAGCATCTGCATTCCTAGCTCAAATCCGTGGTGTGGGCATTTTCTTAACATCTCTTTAAATCTCTCCCAACTTTCATATAAGGGCTCAGAGTCTAATTGTTGGAAGGCAAATATCTCGTTCCTAAGTTTGGCTATCCTAGCTGGAGGAAAATATTTGGCCAAAAATTTTTCAGCCAGGGCATTCCAAGTAGTGATGGAGCCGGTAGGTAAAGACTTTAACCAAGATTTGGCTCTATCCCTCAAATAAAAAGGAAAAAGTCTTAAATTTATAGCATTCTCCGAAACACCATTCATCTTAAAAGTATCACAAATCTCAAGAAAACTAGCTAAATGAGCATTGGGATCTTCTTCAGGTAGCCCATCGAATTGAACTATATTTTGAACCATTTGGATAATGTTGGGCTTTATTTCAAAATTATTCGCATCCACCCTAGGCCTAGTAACACTCAAGCCTGTGCCCGAGATTGTAGGTTTCACAAAGTTGTCCATAACCCTCCTATTTCTAGCACTGTTGTTTTGAGAACCATCCATTTCGACGATTAAGTTCCTTTGGTTTGTCTGGCAGATTTTTGATAATGTCCTTTTGATTTCGGGGTCAAAATCGACTATCTCGCCTTTGGATTTTCAAGTCATGTACCAAAGATAACACCTAGAAAAATAGGAAGCAAGTTAGATACAGAAATAATTATTAAAACAAAATTAAAAGAATAAAAAGTTATTTAGTAGAACATAGTCAAAGTTAGTAGGTTACAACGGTATACACACATACACAAGATACAAAACATGGCACCTTTTTGCAGAAAGAACAATTGTACAAATTTACGTATTTGCATATTTACATATTTGCATAGTTAAATCAACAAAATCTAAGCTTTCATGATATTGTTCCCCGACAACAGTGCCAAAAACTTGATGCGAATTTATTTGGGTATAAAAATCATTTAAAAACTAAGCACATTCCCAATTAAGTTTACATTAAAATGTTAACTCCAAATTACACATATAAGCAAGTGTACTCATCATTAACATAGCATAGGGTTTAAACGAGTGTCGATCCTCAAGGAACAAGTATGCATTAATCCTTTTTCTTTCATTGTTTAACCGACTCAATAAAGTGAAAAAGAAATAAAATAAAACAAAAGAAAATAAAAAAATATATATACATGTCAAGGATGGAGAAGTATGTAACTCAAACCATTATTTTGACAAACATGATCTTAAAGAACCCAACCATTATCATAACTAATTATTCTCTCGGCATCTTGAAGGATTAAGATAGATTAACTTCTTTTTCAATCCATGAAATCACTACCTTCTAAATAAATTAGAATCACTTGGTCTCGTCTAAACTAACTCATCCAAAAGATGCATTAAACACAATCCTTGATTAAATTCCTTTGGTCTCGGTGAATTTAAAACAAGAAATTAACCAAGAAATCCTTGGTCTCGGTACACATCAATTAACCTTTAATTACCTAATCCTCATTAATTAACCCCCTTGGTCTTGGCGAGTTAACAGACAACAAATATAAAATTAATAAATTGAAACCTCCACTAACCCCTTTGGTCTTAGCGAGTTAATAGAAAGAACCAATCAATTAATGTCGTAATAAGCTCAAGTAATTAAATACCAAGAAGAACAATCAATTAATCAAAAGATCAAATAACTCTAAATATCATGAATACCTAAAACAATGTCAAATTACAATAAAACAATTAACACATCATTGTTCAAGAAAAAGAAAACAAAATAAAAGAAAGCACTCACAGACAAGCCTCATTCTTTTTCCTTTGAAGACCTTTTTGCACAATCCTCATTGATTTGAAGAATTCCTCCTTTGATTTGAGTGATTTTCTGTGATGATCAATGAATTCTCCCATTTTCCTTTGTGTTTTTCATCTATTTATAAGCTTGGAAAGTGCCTAAACTCGTTGGTGTAATGTTCTTGGCCAAGTAGAAGTTGGAAGATACTAAAACTCCACAGATTACCAAAAATCGCTTAGAAAAATCACAATCCCGTCTTTTCCTCAATTTACAGCCAGTGCCGCCTTGGCTCTCGATGCTAGCACCGGTTAAGTTCAGGTTCTCTTCTCGTTCACCGATTTTTTTTTTCTGAATTCCGCACAATGTATTCCAGAATGCTGCCGGCACTGCCTTGGCTCTTGGAGCCAGCATCGGTTCCACTATGTTCTGGTCTCTTTCACCAATTTTTTGTTGCCTCAAATTTCATGTCAATAGTGCATGGCTGGTGCCGGTTCCAATGCCCTAGCTGGCGTTGCCTCTCTTCTGTTTTGCAACGTGTTTGCTTCATTTTATTCCAAAAATCTGTAATAATGAACAAACTACCTTTCCAAGAGTAAAATCTTAAATATGAAGGAATATGACTAGTTATTGAACAAAATGTATCACAAAAGAGCCTCAAATAACTAGTAAAAATATGACTAATTTAGCCCATATCATGAGAAGTATTTTTGATGAATTTGTACAGAATTGAATGGATTTTGAGCGAAAAGTAAAAAAATTCTAGCATATACTTGGCGCCAGGTCTGGCTAGTGTACCAGGTGCCAGGTCCACTCTGGAAGATCAGAGGAAAACAGAGCACAAGTCAACGGGTGAACCAAAATGTGCCTGGCACCAGGTGGGTCGAAGTGACTTGGTGCCAGGACTGATCTGTACACATGAATTCTATGCACGAATTTGGTATTTTCCAAAGGATTTTGATATTTTTTGAATTCTAATGGGCCAAGACTTCTTAATCTATGAATTTTGGCATCAAGGAAGCTTATAAAGACAACACACACACACACACACACACACACACACACACACACACACAAAGAAAACGGAAAGAATTGATGGATCCAAGCTAGTTACCTATTGTTCAAAGACAAATTCACCACTTGAAGAAGCATTTTTCAAAGGAGGTTTTCAAGAGAAGAAGGGCTTGTTTATGAGTTATATCTTTAATCCTTTGTTTAATTTTCTAAAATAATGATGTGCTTAATATTTTGATTGTAATTAGATATTATTTTAGACATTATGATTTTAAGTTAATTGGGATTTTGATCAATCTATTGTTACTCTTGGAATTTGATTATTTGTTATAATTAGTTATTAATGTGTTTTCTTCTAATTGACTTAGGAAACGATGTTAGGAGTTCATTGCATTGATTTCATATTTCTTAAATTTTAACGGACTTGGAAAATGAAGTTAAGATTAAAGAACTAAAGTAATTAAAGATTGGTTGATTTTGTCTAGAGCATAGGATCATTAGCTAATTTCATATTTATGATGTATGAGTTTAATGCATATTTTGGTTGTTTTATTTTAATTGGGAAATTGGCTAAAATAATCAAGAGATAGTGGTTCCATGAATTAGGAAAGAAGTAGAGTCTACGTAAGCGAATTCATGACTTAGGTAGTGATTGAATTCTGCTTAAGTTCCTTCATGATGCTAAAATAACAATTGATTATGATGAATGCTAAGTGATTTAATATTATGTTTTCAAGATGTTTATCCAGTTACATGAAATTGCAGCCTTGAGTTATATATGTATTTTTTAGTTATTTTTTGTTTTTATTATTTTATCACTTTATTAGGTTGGTTAAATAATAATTGAAAAGTGATTAATGTGTACTTATTTCTTTGAGGATCAATACTCATTAATTTCCTATACTTGCTTGCGATGAGTACACTTGCTTGTATGTGTAATTTGGGATTAATATTTTAATTAAAACTTGACTAAGGGATGGATTTAAATTTAATAATTTTTATACACCCAAAATTTATGCATCATGAAGCCCTAGCTCTCTTGGCTCCTGGTGTTATACCCTTTGGTCTTCTTGACATGATAAGGATAAGATGACAAGAAAAGTTAGGGAAAAAAAGACGAGGATAGAACACACTTAAGATCACTCGTCAATACACAATCAAACACAACTCTTAACCTCCTCACAATCACAGCACCCACTCAACTCAACCACCACCTTAATGTACACCTAAATACCTCAGCAATACAACACAAACTCCCCCAACCATACCTACAAAAAGGTAGAAATTAACCAATCCCAATAGAAATATCAATACCCATGATCAAAGTAGCAGTGCCATCTATGTAATAGTTTAAAGCTCATGATCACAATGTCAATTCAAACATATAGATAAATTAGCACAACAATTATCTCTTAATATATGAAAAACGATCTTTGGTAGGCTCAAAATTGCGCAAATGAGAAGCATTCTCAATAGCTACCAAAAATATTTAAGACATGAAATGCATCGACAAAATAACACTACCAATCATATACCCATGCTATTTAATCTTCAAAGAATGCAAAATTTCCATCCAATCCTATAAACTAAGAAAAATAGGAATTTTCGGATCACAATGCACGCAAAAATATCCAATAATTGATATGAAAAATTGAACTGTAAAAATTGTAGAAAAATCATACTACAATAATCTCCAAGGTATGGGCAATGATTCTATGCAAAGAGAATGAAGAAATTGTGTACCGGATGGAGGATTGAAAAATGAGATTTGTGAAGAAAAATTGGACTTTTCTTGATTTCAATCCAAAACTTCCAGAACAAAATAATGATTTTGTGTTTAGAAGGTGTTTTGGAGGCGTTGAAAATGACTCAGTGGTGTTTTGAAGTATGACCCGGTGGTGGGTTGAGAGAAAAAATGAGGGAGATGGAGAGTCGGTTTGAAAAATAGCCAAAATTGGCCGTTATTCGGCTTTTGTCCGACGTGACCCAATGCCTGGTCAGCTTTGGCCGACCAAAAAGAATTTTTTTTAGCTAATTTATTTGAAACAACGATAATGAAAACCAAAAAATTTTGAAGAAAATGCCATTATTCTAAAAATTAAAAATACAGAAGCATAAACAAAAGCAAACAAAAATTAAAGATATGTCCTAATTAATCAAAAACCAAATCAGTGAAAATCATATTTTTCCACGGTCTTGATCATGTGGATTTGTTTTAGTATTCCCTAGAAGAGATCCCGTTTAAAGGTCTCCAAAAAGTTTAACCAATTGCCCAATTTGATTTTCAAGATTGGGCATAGACGCCTCCAAGTTCCTCGTGGTTGCATCCACTTCTTGAAACCGTGCTTCTGTGGTACTTACTATTTGGTTAACCATGTTGTCCAATGATTGTACATTGTAGGGCAAGGACGGTTGAGTCCTTTAATTTCCTCCAAAGTTAGAAGAAGTCTGTCTAGGTTGGGTTTGATTGTTCCATGAAAAATTGGAATGGTTCTCACAACTAGGATTGTAAGTAATACTATAAGGATTGTTACCTTATCTTCTATTGCCCATAAACACAACTTGTTCTAATGACTCTTGTAATGACCTCATGTTTTACCACTTATGATTTGGATACATTTCCCCACAGAAATCACGACTAACATTCATTACCTGCCCTTGGGAAGAAGATATCACCATTTGTGTCCATCTTTTGTTTAAGTGCTATAACACCCCGCTACCTAGGCCCAAGTGGGCCGGGGATGTCGCCCCGTCCAAAGGACAAGGGATCTTTATAAATAGGACACACAATCAACATAATGGAATAAAAATAATAATTTAAACTTAAATCTTATTACATCCTAAGAATTCAAAAACAAATCCAGAATAAAATTATTCACACTTAGCTCCCAAAGCATTACACAAAAATAAATAATAGCATTTCTTCCAAGGCAGGCAATAACTAGCTACTCATCCCCACAGCAGGATCGACCTGAAATCATGGTAAAACGGGTGATGCGACAAAAATCTCAGTAAGTCCGTGTGTGCTTTTGAGTGTCCAGTGAAAACAGTTTGTTAATGCGAAGTATAAAATCTTCATAAGAGAAATACTGGCAAGCAATAAATAATAGTCAAAATCAAGAGTGGTGTTTTGGCTTTTCCAACCATGCAGATATAATAAAATCAACCACTCAAAAGTGGTCATGGGTTACAACACGATGGGCCCCATAACCAGTCAGAATGCCACACTTTGTGCAGACTAACAAAAGGTAGGTGATCGGCCTACCGGGTAAGATACTCCTCCTTCTCTATACCCAAACAACAACCGGTTGTCCATTCCGGCAACACACAGTCACTTGACTGAAAAACTGCTAGCTCAGACCGGCACGACCTACCAGACTGACATCCTATCCGGAAAGGACTTACCCCTCAAAGATGGCCACCTACTGAGAGACTCACCCTAACCCTTCAAAGACTAGTCCTAGCAATCCACCCTTATTGAATACTCAACGTAACTTACCCCCACTTGGAGAAAAATGAACAAAACATAGTTCCACATGAAAATGGCAATTAAGGATCTCCAAAGTCTTTGTCAAAATCAGTTTTAGAATGAGTTTTAAGTTTTAGTAAATCTGCTTATTGATTTTCAAATAATTTATTTGACGGAAATAAGACAGGAGACAATCCTCAATTACCTTTATAGAAATGACTGTCTATGCACTCTACATTTGGCTTGCCATAATAAACATTTTACATCAAATAGGTTTTATGCAGGAGCTTACCTGATCCTTAACATGAGATAAAATAAAGGCCTTCAACAGCTGACCTAACCTCGCCTGGGGTAAATATAAACCATAATCAAACTCAAGCCAAAATCCACTTTCACAAATAAAACTAGCTCAACTCACTATAACTATGATCCTAGTGTCCCAAGCTTTAAGGCTAGATAATAAATAAAAAGGGTTTATAAGTTAAGTTTAGTTTGATATTAAAGTGATTAGGGTTTTGGGAAATAGGTACTATTAAGTTGAAGGTTTAAATCTTGCTAAGAATAAATTAGAGTTTATTTGATGAAGAGTCCTAGGTGGTATTAGTTAAAATAATGATTTATTAATAGTTAATTGTTTGAAAATAATAGATAACTAAAATTAGTTGAAAATAAATTTTAATGGGTCTTGATTGGAAGATAATAAATAAATTTTAATAGGTTTTTATTAAAAGATAATAATTGAAAGATAATAAATTTTAATGGTATTTATGAATATAAGACTTACAAAATTAATATTTTCCTTATGATTATTTACATAAAAGGCTTTATTTGATATTATTATTATATATAATATCTATATATATTTTATTTCTTGAAATAAAATCTATCATTTATTTCACTAAAATATCTTTATTATATATAATAATCCAGGTCTACCTTCCTACGGTTTTCGAATTTACTAGCAAAAAATCATAATATTAAATATTTCTTTGATGAAATAAAATTAGCTTAGGGACAACTAGATCATGATCATATTTCTATTGCTAACCATAATCATGAACATACACTCCACTTCAATTCATCAACTCATCCAAATCATGAATAAAGGCATAGATCAAAATTTACCGATATATGATCCAACCTCTACTAGCATAAACATAATCATGGCTTTAACAATCATACAAGAATAAAAATCCTATTCATCATAGGTGACATAATCTTTAACATGCTGGATCACATAACCCATTCACAACATGGAGACATGCATTAAACCTTAAAAACACCATACAATCAACCAAGACAATCAACTCATGCATCAATCTCATCTCCATCATATACACACATTTATTCGTGTTTCAATCTCAACTCATCACAACAGTACACGCTCAACCCTCAAACATAATCCATCTCCTTTCAATATCTCCCTAGGGAGATGAATCTAGAATTTAAAAAAAAGAGTTGAAGGGGCTTACTTGATTGATGAGAACCTTGGAGGAGTTTTGAATGGATCTCAACTCCTAGGAGACTAGATTCGTCCAAGAGAGATGAAGAAAGCATGGCCATTGTTGAAGAACTCATTCGGCCAAGAAAGAGGGGTATTCGACCGAGAGAGAGAGAGAGAAAGAGAGAGAAAAGAGAAGAAGAGAGTCCATTAGCGTGCTTATACACATATATATTCATTTGAGATTGAGGATTAGTGGAGATGAAGTTGATTGAACAAGCTTACCTTGAAGGTGTTCTTGAGCCTTCACAAAAATATTGGTTTTTGATCCAAGAGAGAGAGTTGAATTTTGGAGTTTGATGTTAAAAGTGGTATGGATGGATTCATGGTAGTGAGTAGATGAAATCTGAAATTTTTTTGAAGAAGATTGAAGTGGTTTGGAGTGGTATTAAGTGTATGGAACTAGTAGGTGTTCTTGGTGTTCTATGTGTGCTTGAAGGTTGAAGAGAATGGAGAGATTTTGATTGAGGTTGCCGAAATTCTATGGGATTGTAGTGGCCGAATTGTTTGAGTGGCTTTGGTAGATGATTTTTCTGGTTTGAAAGGAAAAGGAAAGGCTGGTTGATGAAATCCTAAAAGAATATTTTTGGGAATCAAATTTGGAAACAAAATATAGCAAGAAGATCTTTGATCAATGGAGAGCTTTTTGGAAGTTGTAATGGTCGACTGTTGCTCAATGTTTTTGCTAGATGAAAGCTGGTTGAAGAAGCTTAATGGTGGCCGAAAAGAGGGGGTACAATGATGAAGGAAGGTCTGGTTGTTTAAGGGATATTTTATGGAAGTTTACTAAATTAGGATTGATGGATTTTGGTCTTCAATCAAGGCTTGATTGGAGTAATTGTTGGAGATATTTTAGGGGCAGCCATGACTGGTTTTTCCAGCAGAAGGTTGGCGAAGACAATGGAGTTCAGTTCATAGCTGTTCAAGAGAAGTTTTTGCAGAAAAATGGTAAAGTTTCGGCTAGGGCTGAAGAAGGAAACAAAGCTGAAAAAAAAAATCCTGTACAGGTTTCGCTATTGTTGAAATTTTTCTGGGCAGCTTTTGCTGCCATTTTTCAGTGAGTTTGCAGAGAATTTGAAGAGGGCATTCAGAGGTCTTTCAAGGCTGGTTTCCAACCTTCTTTATAGAGGAAAAATGTGGCTAAGGTACTGGGAGAAAACAGCTTGGTTTAAACACACCTATACTGCGATTTTGCCTAAAAAAGTTTGTGGTTTTGCACAGCATTTGTGCAGTCCAAATTTGGTCAGAAAATTTCAGATTTCAAGCTGGTCAAGAGGGCCATTTTCTGGCAGCATTTGGGAGGGAATGATGGGTGAAAATTTTGACACTTTGAATCCACAAGAAGCTAGAAAAGTTCCAGATTACTTCATGAAGGAAAATGAACATAACTAGAGTGGAGTTTTGAAGGTTCACTATAGAGATTAATTCTCTTTGGAACCTTTTCCAACTCCTACACAATTTCGGTCCATAAGATGTCTTACACTTAGACATTTTGAACCTTCAAAGCCACAGCTCTTTGCTGGAATTTTCTGGAAAAAAATTGGCTTAAATAAATTGAACAACCTAATGAATTGAGAAGTAAGAAAAACTAAGGATCAAGAAGGGTATAAATTCCCTTAGGAATTTTTGTAGGGTACAAGAGTTGGATTAGGGTACTCCTATCATGTCTCCCCTAGGACATCACCTTTACCCTTCTCTAGAGCACTCAAGGCCGAAAATACAACCTTCCCAAACAAAAGCAAACTCTAATCATGCTAAAACTCCAATGATGGAATTTAAACCCAAGACCTCAATAATTAATTCCAAAGCTCTAACCACTAAACCACAACAACTCTTGTTCTTAATTTATCTCTAAAATATTTTTCCTATTTAATCCTTAAGCTATCTCCCTATTTTCACCTCAAACAAAAATTACCATTTTACTCTTCTTACTCAATAAACATAATTAAGCCCTCGAGACTATAAAATACCAATCCAAAGCATATAAAATCATATAAAAATATATTTAAACATGCAATAAAATATAATATGCATCCCAACCCCTTTACTCTAAGGTTGGTTTCGACTAGGGTTTCACAAGTGCCTTAACCTTAGCCTCTATGGTTGCTATTGCATCCACCTTGTTCACTCCATGAACATGAGCTTTTGACCTTGAACTACCCCATGAATAGTAATTTGTTGCAAGATTTTCAATCAGACTAAACACCTCATCCAGGGTCTTAAAATTAATAGAACATCTTGTAGATGTATTAACCAATTGCCTTGTAGCAAAGCTTAAGCCACTATGAAAAATTTGCATTTGCATGCCTAGCTCAAACCTTTGATGAGGACACTTCTGAAGCATCTCCTTGAACCTTTCCCAACACTCATAGAGATTTTCAAATTCTAACTATTGGAAGGATAAAATTTCTATCCTAAGCTTGGATATTCTTGTTGGGGGAAAATATGTTGCTAAAAAGTTTTCAGCCAAAACATTCCAAGTGATGATGGGTCCTACTAGCAAAGACATTAACTAGGATTTAGCTCTATCTCTCAAAGAAAAAGGAAAAAGCCTTAATTTGATAGCATTTTCAGAAACACTGTTCATCTTAAACGTGTCACAATTTTCTAAAAAACTCGCAAGGTGAGCATTAGGATCTTTCTCAGGTAGCCTATTAAATTGCACCATGTTTTTTGAATCATTTGGATAATGTTGTGCTTAATCTCAAAGTTATTAACCTCTATCCTAGGTCTTGCAATACTCGAGCTTGTGCCGTAGATCACAGGCTTAACAAAATCATCTATGTTACTCCTGTTATTGCCACCATTACCGCCATTATTTTGCTGATTAATCTCCATATTGTCTCATGCCCTTTTTCTAAACACCATTCGAATCTTTGTTAAGGTCCTTTCGGTCTTAGGATCAAGATCTACAATGTCATCTTTGGATCGTCGGGTTAAACACTAAAGGTTAGATCTCCAGAGAAAAGAAGATAGTGAGATTATAGAATTCACAAGTTAATTAATTACTGCCCATTCACGAATTAAGTTAGTAAAACATATAGTGAAATTAGTGAATTAAATTAAAATTAATCAAAAAAATATGGAACCTATTCATATAATGAACATATATACATATTTACATATTTACATGTAGATATATAAACATAAAAACATAGTTAAATTAATAAAATCCTAACTTTCATGATATTGTTCCTCAGCAACGGCACTAAAAACTTGATGCATAAATTTTGGGTGTATAAAAATCATCCAAATTTAAATCCAATCCTAGTCAAGTTTTAATTAAAATATTAATCCCAAATTACACATATAAGCAAGTATACTGATCGCAAGCATAGTATAAGGAATTAACGAGTGTCGATCCTCAAGGAACAATTACCATTAATTACCATGCATGCATTATTTAACTGACCTAATAAAGTGATAAGATGATAAATAAGAAAAAGAAAGAAAAATATATACAACTCCATAATGCAAGAATATACAATTTAGACAAGTATTCTTGAAGATATGACAATGAATTACTTAGCAAATATCACAATCAATTATTACCTTAGTATCATGAAGGATTTAAAATAGATCTACTTCATTTGCAATCTATGGAATAATTATCTTCTAGTTAATTTGGTGAACATATTTCGTCTCAACCAATTTACCCAAAAGATGCATTAAAAATCAATCCTTACATAAATCCCTACATTCTAGGTGATTTAGAATATGAAATTAGCCAATGAATCCATATTTTAGTAATCTTCAACTATTCTTTGATTACCTAAGTTCTTGACAATTAACCCATTTTCACTCAAGTTAAGTGATAATAAATATGAATTAATTAAATTGAAATCATTACCAACCCCTTTTTCAAGCAAACTAACAATAAGAATCAATTAATCAACTTCGAGTAAAAATAAGTAATCAAATCCCAAGATAAATAATTAATTGATCAAAAGACTAAATTGATTCATGAAATCATGAATCCCAAAATAGTTCAAATTACAATGAAAATATTAATTATATCATTATTCTAGAAAAAGAAAATAAAGATAAAAGAAAGAACTTATAGACAAACCCTTCTTCTTCTCTTTCAATACTTTTTTGAACAATACCCCTTGATTGATGAATCTCATCTTCTTGTGATTGATTGGAAGTTTTGATCCATGGATTCACACCATTCTCTTATTTTTTTTCTTGTATTTATAAGCCTCCTTTATATTAAAATTCGTGGCTTGAGAAGTCTGGTCTAAGTAGAATTCAAAAAATACCAAAATCCTTTAGAAGGTACCCAATTCACGCAAAAATAGAATTTCATTGCCTCTGTACTGTGTGGACCTAGCGCCCAGTCATTTTGGCTAGCCCAACACTGGGTTACCTCTAGATTGCGACTCAAATTGCTCTATTTTGCTCTGTTATTTTGGAGCTGATCTAGCACTGGGTTGAGTAGCTTAGGCAGGTGCTGGGTTGCTATTAGATTTGTACACTTTTGCTCAGAATCTTCTAATTCCTATACAAATTTTTCTAGAACACTTTCCATAAACAAAACATCAAATAGGAAGGAATGTGACTAGTTATTCCATCAAAAGTATCTCGAATTAGCCTCAAATTGCTAGGAAATTATTGATGAATTTAGCCTCTATCATTAAGGAAATCAAAATCTAAGCTAAAAAGCCACAGAATCCCTACCTCTAGGTGACCCCATAACCTTATCCATCACCAAGTTCTACATCTCCCAAATCTTTTCTCAGATTCATTACGGGAAAACAAATCTATTGGATCAAAATGGAAGGAAACAAATCTTATATATCCTTTCTCAAGTTCAATTTAAGAGGATTACCTAAATATTCAATCTAATCAATCAAAATTCAAGAGATAGATTACTCAAAATAGATAATAATAGATCAAATAACAATCAAATACAAGAGTTATATAGGGTATAATCCTTTAATTACAACTCTAATAAAAAGATTTAGTAACTACAAAGTTAAGTTACAGAGAATTAAAAGGAACAACTCATAGACAAGAATCCTTCTTTTTCCTTGCAATCTGCCATTGGGTGCCCCTTTTTCCTCTTCAAATCACCTTAGATCTTCTCTTCTTGGACTTCTTTGGTAGTTCCAAGGGGTTTTCTCAGAGTTTTTCATCTATTTTCTCTTGTCAAATCCTCTATTTCTTTAAAGAAAAAGAATATTTATAGGCTAGATGGTCGAAGCCCTTGACATCTGCAAAATTGGGTATCATCTGCAAAGTTGCATTGTGCCGTGAGAGGTGCCTTCGAAATGATGTTGTGGCTCTTGAGGTTGTTCTGAGATACTTTTATTATGATAACTAGACATATTCCTTCATATTTGGTATTTTTCTTGTGGAAAGTGTTTTTGACAAATTTATGTAGATTTGAGTTGATTTCAAGTAAAATAAGGAATTTTCTAGAGCACACCTAGCGCTAGGTCTGGCATGTGGACCAGGCACCAGGTCCATTCTGGATGGTCAAAGGAAAACTGAGTAAAATTCAGAGGAGGAGTAGAGTGCACTTGGTGCTAGGTGGGTTGATTCCACCTGGCTCTAGGCCTGTTCTGGGAAGCCAAAATCCTGTACACGAATTTAGAAATTTTCTAATGATTTTGGTATTTTTCGAATCCTACTTTGCTAAGACTTCCCAAACTACAAATTTAGTATCTAAGAGGCTTATAAAAGTAAGAGAAAACAAAAAAGAATTAAAAGATGGATCCAAGAGCGAAAATTCCAAATACTCATTGAAGGAGGAATTCACCAATTCAATGAGGGTTGCTCAAGAGAGTCTTCAAGGGAAAAGAAAGAGGCTTTTTCTATGAGCGCTTTCTTTTATCTTTATTTTCTTTTCATTAAACAATGATGTGCTCAATTTTTTTTATTATAAATTAACATTATTTTGAATTTATGATTTTGTGTTAATTTAGTTATTTGATCAATTCTTTATCATCTTTGGCATTTTATTACTTGTTATCATTAGTTATTTGACCTAGGAAAATGATGCTAGGGGTTTATTGCATTGATTTCGTATTTGTTAAATTGTAATGGACTTAGGTTACGAAGTTAGGATTATAGGACTAAAGTAATCAAAGATTAGTTGATTTCACCTTGAGTAAAGGGTTATTAGCTAATTTCATGTTTATAAGGAATTAAGCTTAACGCATGTTTTGTTTATGTTTGCTTGATTGGGAAATCTGTTATTATTAATCAAAAGATAGTGATTCCATAGATTGGGAAAAGAAGTGGAATTTATCTAAGTAGATTCAGGACTTGGGAAATGATTAAATTTTACTTTATATTTCTTTATGATCCCAATATGATAATTAATTGAGAAAATTGCTAGTTGTTTCATTATCATATTTTCTAGGATAATTGTCTAAATTGCATATTCCTCCATCCTTGAGTTGTATATATTTATTTATTTTATCACTTTTTTTGGTTGGTTAAATAATAAATGAAAAGTGATTAGTGTGTACTTGTTCCTTTGAGGATCGATACTCGTTAATTCCCTATGCTATGCTTGAGATGAGTATACTTGCGCGTATGTGTATTTTGGGATTAATATTTTAATTAAAACTTGACTAAGGGATGGATTTAAATTTGATGATTTTTATAACCCCAAAATTTACGCATCAAGTTTTTGGCGTCGTTGACAGGGAACAATATCATGCAAGCTTGGATTTTGTTGATTTAACCATATTTATATGTTAATATGTTAATATGTAAATATGTGAATATGTACATATGTTCCTTGTATGAATTGGTGCCATATGTTGTTTTCTTATATACTTGAACTTTATTGTCCCTATATGTTGTAATTACTTTTAACTTAATTTGTAAATATATTCTAACTGTCTAACTTGTAAATTCTATAATCGCACTATCTTATGTCTTATGTAGACCTTGCTCTTAGTTTATGACCCAACAATCTAAAGCTGACATAGTAGATCTTGATACAGAAATCGAGAGAACTTTCACCAAGGTCTGAAAGGTTGTAAGCAAAAGGGTAAGCACAAATATGGAGGTAAATCAACCTAACAATGGTGGCAATAGTAGAATTAATAGGCAGATTATGGATGATTTTGTAAAACCCGCAATCTTAGGCATGGGCTCAAGTATCACAAGGCCTAGGATATAGGCCAACAATTTTGAAATAAAACCCAATATAATCCAAATGATCCAAAACATTGTACAATTTGATGTGTTACCTAAAGAGGATCCCAATGCCTGCCTTGCGAGCTTTTTTTGAAATTTGTGACATGTTTAAAATGAATGATATTTCTGAGGATGCCATCAAACTAAGACTTTTTTCATTTTCCTTGAGAGATAGAGCAAAATCGTGGTTAAAATCTTTTCCTACCGGATCCATTACTTCTTGGAATGTGTTAGGTGAGAAATTTTTGGCCAAATATTTACCACCAGCTAGAATATTCAAACTTAGGGCTGATATTTTTGCCTTCCAACAATTAGAGTCTGAAAACCTTTATGAGTGTTGGGAGAGGTTTAAGGAAATGCTTAGAAAATGTCCTTACTATGGATTTGAGTTGGGTATGCAGATGCAAATTTTTCACAGTTGGTTGAGCTCTGCTACTAGGCAATTAGTTGATACATCTGTAGCAGGCTCCATCAATTCTAAAACCCTAGAAGAGGTATTCGACTTGATAAAAAATTTGGCTACAAACAACTATGTTTGAGGTAGTTCACGGTCTAGAGCTCGTGTACAGGGAGTACACAAAGTGGATGCAATAGCAGCGTTAGAGGCAAACGTGGAAACACTCACACAAAAGATAGATCAATTGGTAATGCCTCCTTCCCAAGAGCAGGGAATAAGTGTAAGTTGTGATTTTTATGGGGAAGGGCATCTAAACCATGAGTGCTAAAATATGGGGTCGTCACAAGAATCATTAGAACAAATGGCATTTGTAGGTAATGGTCGACAAGGTAATAATCCTTATACCAACACTTACAACTTGGGTTGAAGGAATCATCCTAACTTTTCATGGAATAACTAAAACAAACCTCGGCAAGCTTCTTCTAATTTTGGGACTCAACTGCCCTTGCCTTACAATGCCCCACTGGCTAAACCATCATTGGAGGAGTTGGTCAACCAGTAGGTAAATGGAACGGAGACATAGTTCTAAAGAGCTGATGTGATCACAAGAAATTTGGATGCATCCATATGCAACCTTAAAACTCAAATTGGATAACTAGCCAAAGTCCTTGCTGATCGTCAAATGGGATCACTTCCAAGCAACACAGAGACTAATCCACGTGATCAAGACCGTGGAAAATGTTGATTTTGACTACTTTAGTTTTTGGACATCTCTTTAATTTTTGTCAGTTTTCATTTATTTGGCTGTCTTTTTAATTTTTAGACTATCTTCCTTTCATAAGTTCATGTTTTTTTATTTTGATTCTATTAAATTCCATTAAAAAAAATAATTTTTGGATTGGTCAGAGCTGACCTGGACGGGGCCCGAAAATTAGCCTAGGCAACGGGCCAACACGGCCCGATAGAAACACGAGGCAGAATAGGCACGGCGCCATGCCAAGTCATTGGGCCCATGGCACCATTCTTGGCCAAATTTTTTCAAAACTCTTTCATCCTTCTTAATTTTTCTCTCAATCCATCGCTGGGTTCAACTCCAGAACACCATCGGGTCACTTTCTAAACCTTCAAAACACCTTCCAAACACAAAATCTTCATTTTATTCTTGAAAGTTTGAATAGAAACTAAGAAAAATCCAATGTTTTCTTCCCAAACCCATTTTTCAATCTTTCATTTTGGTGCACTATTTCTTCAATCTTTTTGCATAAGATCATTGCCGATACATTGGAGATCATTGTGGTATGATTTTTCTACACTTTCTACGATTTAATTTTTTCTTATGAATTTTAGGTATTTTTCTATGAATTTTTAGGCAAAAATTCTAGAATATTTTTGGTTGAAGGATTTGATTAGAAATGATGATTTCTTTTAGGTTTCATTAACATGGGAATATAATTAACAATGCTATATAATTGATGCCATGCAAAAATTTACAGTTCTTGGAACCTCTTGAGAATGTTTTCTTTAGTGTAACTTTGAGTTGCTTAGATGTTGGATAATTGTTCATGACTAATGTAGTATTGGGATAATATTGCTTTACATTGTTAATTGGTGGCTATTGAGCATTATAATTTGATCATGATTATTGATATTATATTTGGTACTAGACAATGGCTCGATTTCTTGCAGGTTTATTGGAGGAGATTGTGTTATATTATGTTAGCTACCTTATGGTGCTGAGGTGTTGATTGTGTTGAAAATTATGGTGAGAGTGAGAAGGCTGAGAGTTGTGTTTATTTGTATTGTACAAAGTGAGTTGAGGGAGTCTTATTTTTTTGTTCTATCGCTTTCTTCATCATTCCATCATGTCTAGTAGACCTAGGTGGTTAGCACCGGGGGCTAAAAGAGCTTGAGATGCATCTTCGTCTACACCTACTTTCGAGCCTCCCTCTACTTAGCCTACCCAATTCTATACCGCACTTGTCACATTTGGTATCAAAATCACCAACACAACAAGAACATAGTAGAAAAGTGATACAAGTCTTCTTTAGATAATTTGTTGGGACTTTCTACTATGTTTACATGGTTGGGGTGGGAGCCTATCATTAGAATGGAGGGTACTTATTATTCTATGTGTGTGAGAGAGTTTTATGCCAATATGAAGGACAAAAAGAAAAACAACCTCCAAGTTATCTCTACTATGGTAAAATGGGTTCCCATTAAGTTTGAAAGGACTAGACCAGCCAGGATTTTGGGAATCCCTGATGAGGGGTAATGGATTGCTATAGACCATAATAACCAAAAGGTCATTTCTGAGCCTACATGGGATGTGAGTGCTATAAGGGCCAGTGTTAACATATGGGGGAAAGGGCGAATAGGTCAAAATTGTTACTATTTAAATAATGACCTTGAGGCTCAATAGCGTGTCATAGTCTATATATTTGCTTTTAATATTTATCCTAAGGCTAGTGCTTTCAATGAGTCTAAGGTCCTTGATCTTTACATTCTAGATAAGATGAGAAACAGTGAGCCTATTCCCCTTGCTCCAATCATTATTCAATCCATGCGAGAAGTTGTTTACTTTGGTATATCTGCCAACACCCTTAAGTTACCTTTGGTTATTATGCATATTCTGAGAGACTTTGGAGTGAGATTGGATAGAGAGCTAAGTGAGCCCACTACTGATTGAGACCTGGTAACTGAACATACTTTAGTTCAGTGTGGGTATCGCTATGATGAAAGAGTAAAATGCTGGAAGAATCCTTTGAGGTATAGTATCCTGAGATAAAAGAGTTGCCCCCTAATAAGGAGGATGAGGAGCTACCTACTAAACCTGCCCCTTGTACCACTAGTTCTCATTCGCGCACTGATTTCGAGGCACGAGTGGAGGCATAATTGGAAAGCCAAATGACTATCCTTCTTCAGCTTCGCAACTCTATTGTTGACATTTGTCACCACCAAGAGATTTAAGATCAAAAGTTGGCCACTTTGATCCAACAATTTACTAGTGCATCTTCAAGTTGCGCAACCGACGATGATGACGATGAGGAGGAGGATTCTTGACTTACTCTCTACACTTGTATTTTATTTTATTTTTTGTTCTTTCTTTTCTTTTAAATTTTAATGACGATTTCTAGATTTTAGTTATCTTTTATTTTATTTTATTTTCTTGTCCTTGTTCTAGATTTATGTTTTTTTTGTTTTGCTTCTTTTTAAGTATGTACTTTTGTGACTTTTCTAATGACTCCTCTTTGTGGTGAATTCGAATATGGTGGACCTATGATGTAATAGAAGTACTTTCTTCTCTTTTTTTCTTGTTTATTTATTTTGGTCTTCTTGGCTGTACTTTTATTGTTATATCATTGGCCATTGTGAATAATATCCAATTTAAGTGTTGGGGGGGGTGTAACACCCCACTAACTAGGCTCGACAGGGCCGGGGATGTCACTCCGTCCAAAGGACAAGTGGTCTTTATAACTAGGTCACACAATCAAAATAATAGGATAAAAATAATGCTTTAAACTTAAAATTTATTACAATCCAAGAATGAATCCAAGAATTCCAAAATCAAATCCATAATAAAAATTATCCACTCTCAACTCCCCAAAGCATTACACAAATTAAATATCAGAAAAAAAAAATCTTCTAAGGCAGGCAATATTTAGCTACTCATCTCCACAGCAGGATCGACCTGAAATCATGGTAAAAAGGGTGATGAGACAAAAATCTCAATAAGTCCGTCTGTGCTTTGAGTGTCTAGTGAAAACAGTTCATGAATGCAAAGTGTGAAACATTCGTAAGAGAAATACTGGCAAGCAATAAACAATAGTCAAAATCAAGAGTGGTATTTTGGCTTTTCCAACCATACATGTTCAATAAAATTAACCACTCAAAAAGTGATCATGGGTTACCACATGTTGGGCCCCATAACCAGTCAGAATGCCACACTTTGTGCAGACTGACAAAAGGTAGGTGATCGGCCTACTGAGCAAGATACTCCTCCTTTTCTATACCTAACCAACAGCTGGTTGTCCATTCCGGCAACACACAATCACTTGACTGAAAAACTGCTAGCTCGGACCGGCACGACCTACTGGACTGTCATCCTATTTGGGAAGGACTTACCTCACAGAGGTGGCCATCCACTGAGAGACTCACCCTAACCCTTCAAAGACTAGTCCTAGCAGTCCATCCTTATTGAGTACTCAACGTAACTTACCCCACTTGGGGAAAAAGGAACAAAATATAGTTCTACTTGAAAATGGCAATTAAAGGTTTCCAAAGTTTTTGTCAAAATCAGTTTTAGAAAGAGTTTTGAGTTTGAGTAAATTGCTTATTGATTTTCAAATAATTTGTCTGACAGAAATAAGACAGGAGACAATCCTCAATTGCCTTTATAGAAATGAGTGTCCATGCACTCTACATTTGGCTTACCATAACAAACATTTTGCATCAAATAGGTTTTATGCAGGAGCTTACTTGATCCTTAGCTTGAGATAAAATAAAGGTCTTCAACAGCCGACCCAACTCCGCCTGGGGTAAATATAAACCATAATCAAACTCAAGCTAAAATCCACTTTCACAATTAAAACTAGCTCAACTCATTACAACCATGATCCTAGTGTCCCAAGCTTTAAGGCCAGATAATAACTAAAAATGGTTTATAAGCTAAGTCTAATTTGATATTTAAAAAAAATTAGTGTTTTGAGAAATAGGTACTAATAAGTTGAAGGTTTAAATCTTGCTAAAAATAAATTAGAGTTTATTTGATGAAGAGTCCTAGGTGGTATTAGGTAAACTAATGATTTATTAATAATTAATTGTTAGAAAATAATTGATAACTAAAATTAATTGAAAATGAATTTCAATGGGTCTTGATTGAAAGATAATAAATAAATTTTAATAGGTTTTGATTAAAATATAATAATTTAAAGATAATAAATTTTAATGGTAATTATGAATATAAGACTTACAAAATTAATATTTTTATTTATTATGATTATTTATATAAAAGGCTTTATGTGATATTATTATTATATATAATATCTATATATTTTATTCCTTTAATAAAAGCTATAATTTATTTGACTAAGGTATCCTTATTTTATATATAACAATCCAAATCTACCTTCTTAGGGTTTTCGAATTTACTAGCAAAAATTATAGTATTAAATATTTTATTGATGAAATAAAATTAGCTTAGGGACAATTAGATCATGATCATATTTCTATGGCTAACCACAATCATGAACATATACTCCACTTCAATTCATCAAATCATCCAAATCATGAATAAAAGCATAGATCTAAATTTACCAAGGCATGATCCAACCTCTACTAGCATAAACATAATCATGGCTTTACCAATCATACATGAATATAAATCCTATTCACCATAGGTGACATAATCTCTAGTATATTTGATCACAAATACTACTTATGACATGGGAACATGCATTAAACCCTAAAACACCATACAACCAACTAAGATAATCAACTCATGCATAAATCCTATCTCCATCATATGCACACATTTATTCATGCTTCAATCTCAACTCATCACAATAATACATGCTCAAATCCTATTCATTATCCATCTCCTACTAATATCATCCTAGAGACATGAATCTAGAATTTAAAAGGATGGTTGAAAAGGCTTACTTGATTGATAAGTACCTTGGAGGAGTTTCGAATGGATCTCAACTCCTAGGAGACTAGATTCGTCTAAGGGGATGAGGAAAGCATGGCCATTGGTGAAGAAATCATTCGGCCAAGAGGGAGAGAGTATTCGGCCAAGAGAGAGAGAGATAAAAGAGAATAATAGAGTCCATTAGCATGCATATACACATATATATTCATTAGAGATTGAGGATTAGTGGAGATGAAGTTGATTGAACAAACTTACCTTGAAGGTGTTCTTGAGCCTTCACAAAAATACTGATTTTTTATCCAAAAGAGAGAGTTGGATTTTGGAGTTTGATGTTAAAAGTGGAATGAATGGATTCACGACAGTGAGTAGATAAAATCTGGAATTTTTCTGAAGAAGACTAAAGTTGTTTGGAGTGGTATTAGGCGAGAGAAGTGAGTAGGTGTTCTTGGTGTTCTTGGTGTTCTATGTGTACTTGAAGGTTGAAGAGAATGGAGAGATTTTGATTTGAAGCTGCCAAAATTCTGTGTAGGAGGGAGTACCGAATTGTTTGAGAGGTTTTGGGCAATTGAATTTCTGGTTTGGGAGGAAAAGGAAAGGCTGGTTGTTTGAAATCCTAAAAGAATAATTTTGGGAATCAAATTTGGAAACAAAAGATGGCAAGAATATCTTTGATCAAGGAAGAGCTTTTTTGGAAGCTGTAATGGCTGACTGAAAGCTAGGGATTCTGCTAGATGAAAGCTGGTTGAAGATGCTTAATGGTGGCCAAAAAGAGGGAGTACAATGGTGAAGGAAAGGTCTAGTTGTTTAGGGAACACTTTATGAAAGTTTACTAAGTTAGGATTGCTGGAATTTTGGTCTTCAATCAAGGCATGATTGGAGTAATTGCTGGAGATTTTTTAGGGGCAGCCATCACTGGTTTTTTTCGAACAGTAGGCTTGGGAAGACAATGGAGTTTAGTTCAAGGCTGTTCAAGAGAAGTTTAGACAGAAAGATGAGGAAGTTTTCGGACATGGCTGAAGATGAAGTAAGGTTGGAAAAATTCTGCATAGGATTTTGCAAGTGCAAGAATTTTCTGGGCAGCTTTTGCTACCATTTTTCCAATCAGTTTGCAAAAGTTTTGAAGGGGTATTCAGAGGTCTTTCAAGGCTGGTTTCCAACCTTCTTTATGGAGGAAAAACATGGCTAAGGAGCTGGGAGAAAATTGGAAGAAAACAGCTTGGTTTAAGCTCACCTATGCTGCGATTTTGCCCAAAAAAATTTCTGGTTTTGCCCAGCATTTGTGCAGTCTGAATTTGGCCAGAAAATTTCAGGTTTCAAACTGGTCAAGAGGGCCATTTTCTGGCAGCATTTGGAAGGGAATAATGGCTAAGAATTTTGACACTTTGCATGCACAAGAAGCTGGAAAAAATTCTAGAATACTTCATGAAGGAAATAAACATAGCTAGAGTGGAGTTTTGAAGGTTCACTATGGAGATTAATTCTCTTGGAAACCTTCCCCAACTCCAACACATTTTTGGTCCATAAGATGTCTTACACTCAGACATTTTGAACTTTCAAAGCCACAGTACTTTGCTGGAATTTTTTCGGAATGAAATTGGCTTAAATAAATTGCATAACTTAAGAAATTGAGAAGTAAGAAAAACTAAGGATCACGAAGGGTATGAATTCCCTTAGGAATTTTTGTAGGGTACAAGAGTAGGATTAGGGTACTCCTATCATATCTCCTCTAGGACATCACCTTTACCCTTCTCTAGAGCACTCAAGAACGAAAATCTAACCTTCCTAAGCAAAAATAAAATTTAATCATGCTAGAGCTCAAATGATGGAATTTGAACCCAAGACCTCAAGAATTAATTCCAAAGCTCTAATCACTAAACTACAACAACTCTTGTTCTTAATTTCTCTCTAAAATATTTTTCTTATTTAATCCTCAAGCTATCTCGCTATTTTCACCTCAAGCAAAAATTATCATTTTGCACTTCTTACTCAATAAACAAAATTAAGCCCTTGAGACTATAAAACACCAATCCAAAGCACATAAAATTATATAAAAATATATTTAAACATGTAATAAAATATGATATGCATCCCAAACCCCTTACTCTAAGGTTGGTTTTGACTGGGGTTTCACAGGGGGAGGGGGGGGAGAGAATGAGGATGAAGAAATCTTTTTCCGTATCATTTTTGTGAAAATTTTCAAAATTTCAATAGTTTTCATTGTTTAAGCAAGGTTGTAATTCTTTTTCTGACTTAGATATGATTTTTTATCATTCATTAGGTGGATTTTTTTATGAAATTTGTTTATTAGATAAGATATTGTCAAGACTTAAGAATGTTGGTTAATCTTGTTTAAGCATTGGTGTTTCAATGTTATTTGACTCATCTATTTCAAATATGGAGGATATGATGAATGTGAGAAAAATTTATTAGCTAACTCTTGTATTATAAGTTTTAACGTTGCTTAGCTTTGAGTTGTGATGATGAATGTGAGTTGATTAAAGATCTTTGAGAGGAAAGATTGTGGAGAATTGTGAAAAATTGAAAGAATGAGTTGATTGCTTCCTCTTTAAAGATGAAAAAAAAATTATTTTTGCTTTATTGAATAGGAAGAGAAAGCAATCAACTCATTCTTTATTGAGGCTATGAATTCCCTAAAGCAAAATAGAGGAAAGTTGTTGAAAAATAACAAGTGATGACTATAAGGGGGCTAATACGGTGTGTGAAGAGAAATCCATACACTTGAGGCTATCAATTTCCTAAGTCATTGAAAAATTTTTGAGAGAAAAAAATCGGAGTGCTTTCCTTACATCATGACCGAGTTATACAATATTCAGATTTATAATACTTGAGTTGGTAGATGGCTTGACTTGTGTTATTCATATTATCTATATTTTTACTTGAAGAATGAAATAATTTTCTTAGACTAAGGTGTAAACTTGATTAATATGACTTCAAGAGTTTTATGATATCTTGTAAAATGTTTCAAAGTTTGAATTGTTTTTAAAGGGTATGAATGACAGGAGTCTTATCTAAAGGTCGAAGAGAAGTTATGATCCTTGCCATGTGAATTTTTTTTTTTTTTTTTGGAATAAGAAAGAATTTATGTTTTCTGAATGATTTTCTTAGTTAAAGTATTTTGCTCGAGGACGAGCAAAAGTTCAAATATGGGGGTATGTATTATGGGCTAAAATCACCATTATTTTCCTAGTTATTTGAGGTTGTTTTGAGATACTTTTGTTACGATAACTAGGCATATTCATTCCTATTTGGCATTTTTCTTATAGAAAGTGTTGTTGATGAATTTATGCAAATTTGAGTTGATTTCAAGCAAAATAGGGAATTTTTCAAAGTACACTGGGCACTACGTTTGGCAAGTGGACTAGGCACTAGGTCCATTCTGGATGGTCAGAGGAAAACTGAGCAAAATTCAAAAGAGGAGCAAAGTGCACCTGGTACCAGGTGGGTCTACTGGACCCAGTGCTAGGCCCGTTCTGGGAAGCCAAAATCCTGTGCACAAATTTAGGAATTTTCTAATGATTTTGGAATTTTTCGAATTCTACTCGGACAAGACTTCCCAAACTATGAATGTAGCATCTAAGAGGCCTATAAAAGTAAGAGAAAACAAAAGGAATTAAAAGGTGGATCTAAGAGCTAAAATTCCAAACACTAATTGGAGGAGGAATTCACCAATTCAATGAAGGTTGTTCAAGAGTGTATTCAAGGGAGAAGAAACAGGCTAGTCTATGAGTGCTTTCTTTTATATTTATTTTCTTTTCCATAAATAATGATGTATTCAATATTTTTATTATAATTTAACATTATTTTGGATTCACAATTTTGTGTTAATTTAGGTATTTGATCAATTATTTATTATATTTGGTATTTAATTACTTGTTATCATTGGTTATTGATGCGAGTTCTTCTAATTAACTTAGGAAAACGATGTTAGGAGTTTATTGAATTGCTTTCGTATTTGTTAAATCTTAATGAACTTGGGCGACGACGTTAGAATTATAGGACTAAAGTAATCAAAGATTAGTTAATTCCACCTCGTGCAAATGGTTATTAGCTAATTTCATATTTATAAGGAATTGAGCTTAATGCATGTTTTGGTTATGTTAGCTTGATTGTGTTTTTATGGATTGGGAAAAGAAGTGGAATTTATCTAAGTAGATTCGTTACTTGGAAAACGATTGAATTTTACTTTATATTCTTTCATGACACCAAGATGATAACTAATTGAGAGAATTGCTAGTTGGTTCATTATCATGTTTTCTAACATAATTGTCTAAATTATATATTCTTACATCCTTGAGTTGTATATATTTCTTTATTTTTCTTTCTATTATTTTATCACTTTATTTGGTTGGTTAAACAATGAATGAAAAGTGATTAGTGTGTACTTGTTCTTTTGAGGATTGATACTCATTAATTTTTTATACTATGCTTGCAATGAGTATAGTTGCTCGTATGTGTATTCTAGAAATAATATTTTAATTAAAACTTGACTAAGGGATAGATTTAAATGTAATGGCTTTTATATACACAAAATTTAGTTATCAGGTATACTTGATCACTTTTAGTCATCTTGTTGGTCCTTGACCTAGACTAATTGACGCATGCTTTGTGTGTATATCCTTGTGCATAGAAAATGGTCTCAATAATTTACAAAAATTAATTAAGTATAATTATAAAATGCCAAAATACTCACACATAACATACATTTGGGCAAGTATACCCATCATATAGCATAAAGTTCTAATGTAAAATATCATTTCCCTTAGGTATGATGGCAAGTACTTCTACTATGATATTGTCTAAATGTTTGGTCAACCCTTCATCTAGGGAAAATTAATGAACCATCAAAGGAATTATCCAACGCTATCACAATAGAATTCACCTAAGGTTATCAAGCCCAATAAAAGAAGGGAAGAAATAAGTAATACAAGTAAATGGAATCTCCCAAATCAAGTCCAACTCTAACCACCTAAATTAGGTAATTAACAACTTAAATTAGGCACCAATGGATAATCTTGTATAAGACGCATTCTTTCTTGAGTTATGAGCCCCCTACCCTAATATCAATTTGGTGGGTATCTCTACCTCACTAATCAATTCTAAGAGGCATTAAGATCCATTATCCATCTAGTTTGGGGAAAATGAAGCCCTTATCTCTACTCTACCTCACCACCCTTCAATCATTTAGTTCTTATCCTCAAATCCCTCTCTCAATGCGATTTAAAAGAAACCTATAAAGTAAATCTACCAATCGAGCTTCTAAATCCTAACCCCTTCTCTTAAAATCATTAGGACAAGAAAACCCAACAAATAGAAATACACAATACATAACAAGTGATTGAATACCTAAAATAGTTTGTAAATAACTTAAATAGATGTCAAAATATAGCAAAAAAGGGTTATAGCCTTTAAATACATCAATAATCAACAAAACTGCAATCAAAATTGATAGGGAAATGGAAGAGAAAAGAAAATAAACTCAAAGACATGTTGATCTCTTCTTCCTCTTGTAATTTCCCCTTAAGGATGTTCTCTCTTTCTCAAAATGAGGCTTGAATCATTCATTGAGCTCCTCTTTAGTGTTTTAAGGCTTAAGAGTGGCTCTTTCTATTGCTGTTCCATTCTTTGACAAGACAATAAAATGATCAATTTATAGTGGTCTCAGAAAATCCTTGAAATCTGCTATGTACTGACTTGTCCCGTATTGAACTGGCACCTATTGTGCTTTTTTTTTTGAAGATCTGGAATCCCATTCCAAACTGGCTCATGTTCATCCTTTAATCCATTTACTATTGATCATCTTGTTCTAGCTTCTTAACTCTCTAAAAATAATTAGTGCCTCTAAACCGGAGCTTGTTATTTCAAGAATGTTTCTTTAAACTCTCTATTCCGAACTGGTGCTTCTTTACCCCTATACTAGGTATCAGTTTGATGCTTCTTGCTTTTTTTTACCCCGTTTCTTCAGTCATCTCTCATTAATGCATTCTACAAAAAAAAAAAAAAGAAGTAAAAATAGGGAAAATGAGTAGTCAGTTAATCATAACTTTATCATAAATTGGTAAAAAAATAACTAATAAATAAGGACATAATAAGCACTCATCACTCCTTCATACTTAAGTTTTTACTTTCCTCAAGCAACTTCTAAGAAAAATAAGTACGTCAAGCAAAAAATAATCTTCATCCATGTAGATTTTTGGAAATAGTGATACTTATAAGAAAGATATTCTTTTTCTTTTGAGATGAAAATTTAATTCAAGATCACTTGACCAAGACAAACATATGTGAATTCATATATTTGAATAGATAAAACCAAAGCCTTTGAAGTTAGATTAAACAAGTCTATGCTTATTCAACATACTTCACCTCATTTCCGAAGTCAATAATACGATTCAAGTGATTGATACAAGCAAGGAATAGTGGATATATTTAAGTTCTATGACTTCTCAAAGTTATTGCAATCTAAGTAGTAAACAGAGGATTGGTACAATTGCTTGCTTTTGCAATGTAATATAAATGCCTAGTAAGATATAAGTAATGATTTTTCAGCTTTTACATTCAGCTTGTTAATTCAAACTAACTAGAAAATAATAGAATACAAATAGACCAAAAATTCATTGCTTATACTTTATCACAAGTCTCTCATCCATTTCTAAGAAATCAAAGTGTCACAATGTCTATTAAAACCTAAATAAGTTTAAGCCAAATTCTCAAGACTTAGTCTATTTCATATCAAATATATATGTTTACCTAAGAATATCCCAATCAAAATATCCTCATGACAAATTTTGATGCCAAGAGAAAAAAAAAAGAAAAGAAAAAGAAAGCAATATCATACAATTCAAGGTATGCTAATAGCCCAAGCAGTGCCGAGAAATTCCAAAAAAATTAGTATATTTTTTTGCAAGAAATAATGCTTAATCCTCTCCCCCGTATTTTAATTAGACAGTATCCTTATTACCCCTAAATGTATATAATAGCCACATCCAATAAAGATTCAAATAAGGGAAAAAGGAAAAGCAATACTTCCTAAGTGCTTTGAAGTGCAATTTCCACAAGTTGTTTAAGAAGAAAAGGTATAGTTTTGTTCCACATATTCTAAAAAGTTCCTTCCACAATCACAAAAAGATATTAACATTACTTAATTAATCAAAAGGAGTTAGAAGGAAAAAATATCATAAATAAATAGAAACACTAATACTGAATATCTATAACAGTCATAAAAATATATACAAGAGAAATGTTTAAGTAACACAGAATAAAATAGCAAAAATAAATTATTTAGATCCTCTGAGGGGTAGCACGGGGATTACTTGGGCCAAGTGATTAGCAGGAATGTCTCCGGAAGGCTCAGGTGGTAGAGGATGTGTAGGAGCGACTGTTTGCAATAGCTAGTGCAAGAACTCTGTCTATTCGTGCTAATGGATACGGATCTCTGTATACTAGTCAAGGAGCATCTTGCACAGTTGTGTAACCCCAGCTCTCGACGTGGTCTACTCCACCACCGCTCTCATCTCCGCCTGGAAGTCTCCAGCAGGTCCTGTCTGGGCTACGGTGGTACTGGTCGTGCTCGTGGCTCTTCCACTGATTGTTCTTCTGCCTCCACCGGGTCCTCCTTCAGCTGCTGTTGTAATGGCCCTGTAGTGGTTGCTGCGGTGGCTCTTCCATTCCATGCCTCTTCTTCCTTGGGGTCAACTATCTCCCCACCCTCCTATCATATTGGAACCCATAATTAATTAGAGTTCCCTCTGACACTGCATCTTTGGAGGTGATGGTAACTTTTGGCTTTCCCTCAGTAGGCACATGAAAGTGCTGGAGTATACGGGTAATAAGAAGGGAAAAGATAAATGCTCTAGAGACGTTGCGAGATGCTACTACCTCTCGCATATATGTGAGGACAATAGGGGCTAGAGGGATAGGTTGAGAATGTTTCATCTTATACAGGGCATAGATATATCGTTACTCTAGCCTCATTGAGGCTACTAGCTGTAGGGGTAATATTGAAACCTAGAAGATAAATAAGAAGTTTGTGCAGGGGAGGCATATTGGTCACCTGGATAATCATGGTCTGCCTCTCCTAGGGATACTGGAGCTGAAACGTCTCCAAAGCCTCAGTGAATATCTAGGTACTCTTAGAGATGACTCTTTAATTATTTGTATCTATCTATATCCAAAGGCTATTATCCTCTACCCCAATAATTCTAGCTAATAGCCCCTCTCGTAATATGAATTGACATCTCCTTACCACTGTTTGGATGGACTCGAGCATGCTATGACATTTCTCGGATATGTAGGAGCAAAATTCCTTCACCAACGTAGGACAGTATGCACCATCAAAACCCAAGATAAGAGCTCATCTTGTCTTTCTAAATACCTTAACAATTCACATATTCCCCTCAAACCCGAGGTCTACACTATTCATCAAAAAAATATTGTTGTGGAGCCTAGTTATGTACCACTCCTTGCATGATGGATATACAAAATGACTAGAAGAAGTAGCAGTGTTAGTAGTGGTGGTAGGCTATGAAGAATATGCCTCACCCCTCTTCCTCTTAGGGGGAAGCTTGGAAGATTGTTTAGGAGGCATGATAAAACAACGAAGAATGAATAGACATGAAAAAGGGGAATAAAGGCTCCACACCTTAAGCACCAGTCTCAACAACACCATAACAATTGCAAACCAATCTCCAATTTAATTCCCCCATTCACAAAAACCATACTCGTAATTAATATACTAAGCTACTCTAAACGGCAACCACAACAAAAATGACAAAACAAATTCAAGGCTGAAAACAAAGATAAAAGAAATTAAGAGCAAAAAAAATTTCAAAGTTACCTCATTTCCAAAAAGAACGCTGCTCAATAGCTAGCATCAATTTAGCATCACAAAGAAAAATATACAAGTAATTGCATTAGATAAAAAATGGAACCTAACTTTATAGCTCAAGAGTAACCAGATAATAAGCTCCAACTATTTGAAAAATCTCCATATAAGAAGTTAACCCACAAGAATTCTCTTCAAAGCATAATGCAAATTTATCTTCAAAAGCAAAAGTACAACGTCCCCCCTTTTACAAAATCATGTAATAAAAACACTTTGTTAGCTCAAAACTAAATTTATCTCCATATTACCGAAATAAATACATAGCATATTAAAACTTACTCACACCTTAGCCTCCTAAAGGAAATCAAGCTAATCATAAATCCAGCCTCTTTCATAAAAAATTCAATCCATGAAAACTCACATAAAACTAAATTGCAATTACAATGAAAACCCCCATTTGTCTCGAACTCATAATAGTATTATGCAATCTCTCAAATATATTCACTCAATTTCCCAATGAAACTTAGTAGAAAAATATCCCTCCTAATCACAAGAAATTCAACAACCCCATTCACAAGAATTAGTCGCAAAGCACAATACAAAGATATGATAATCTCCCCTATTTAGCTCCACTGCCCATCATAATAAAGCAGCATGCAATAGCCACATGCACAGTGAAAGCAAAGTACTTTCAAAATTAAGATCGATACATAAAAAGTCATCACAAAGGTGCCAAAAATAGAAACTAGCGTCGTAAATCTCAATCACAATTTTAGACACAACCTTACTAAAAAAAGATTATTTTTGTCATCCTATTAGCTCCTAAAGTGCTATGACCACATATTAAACACCTTCACAACATTTGGTCAATAAGCATTCTAAAGGGTATAACAGAGTTAAGAACCTTGTGAATTTAAAGCATAATTGCATTTTCATAAAATGTCTTATAATAGCCAACATAAAAAAACCTAACTCATCCAAATGCATTCAACAAAACTGAATAACCAGCACAACCCATTTCTAATAGCAATAAAAAAAATAAGTATAGGTATGTCTAACCTACTCAAAGAAATATCAATTATAAATTACCAGAATTCTCAATAGTTTACAAGATAGCTTAAAAACTAAAATACGAGCTAACCAAAAAGGTAATATTGTAATGTCACCAAGTATTCTTGTTCAATGTAACAAAAGTTAGGCTAACTACATCTGTTCGATTACTTTTCTACTAGAAGTCTACACCTTTTGTAAGTTTTATGTGTGATGATCCAGTTGTTCGAGAATGGCAAGAAAAAGCTGAGAGTTTGAGGGAAGGGGAGAGAAGAAATCACGGGAAAGAGAGGGCGGTTTGAAGAAATTACTGGGGGTAAATGATGGATAACAGGTAGAGAAGAAGAGAAGAGAGAGCAACTACAACATGGAAGAGAGAGATTTGTGAGCAAAATTGAACCGCTACTGTATAATTTATTGGAAGTCCGACAGTAACTGGTGCCTGTGGAACGCAATTATAGGCGCTTGTTTTGAAGAATTCTGAACTGGTGAGATTAAAATGATATCGTTCTTATGTTTACCCTAATTATCTAGCACCTGTTTAGAGTACCAACAAGTGGTAGTTAATTCCAATAGCTTAATATTAATGTCACTTGATGAAACCGGCGCTAGCTCATGAGCCTAACAAGTGCCTAGTTTCTTTAATACTTGTACAAAACAAAGCAAAAAATCTTTTTATTCTTTTCTCTATTTTCTACTTACTTTTTTTTTCTCATAATAGAAATAAACCAACACAAATGTCAACAAGAATACATTGCAATTCAAGCCACATCTTGCTAATATGATCATAGCAAACAAGTTCGAATTCAACATTATACATTCAAAACAAGTCGCCAAATCAAGAGTCTATAGTTCAAAGCATACAAAAAACAAGTAAAAATATCAATTGCAAAAGCAAAATGAAAGTATAAATAAAATTATCCATGAGCACAAAAGATGTAAAATGGAGATTCAATTCTTTTCACGATCATCACATGGATTCGCCTTCATATTTCCTGGGAGAGTTCCACAATGCCTATCGCCAAATAGCTTTGCAATCTATCCAATTTTTCCCTTTAAGGTTGTGGATGGATACCTCTTTGTTGTGTATTAAAGCCTCAGCTTCTTGGAATCATAAGTCGTGGAGGATACCAACTTGTCTACCAAATCTTCTAGTGATGGCTTTTGCGGGCGTTGAGGAGGTGGATGGGGAGGTGCATTATAAGGTAAGGGCACTTGAGGCATAGGTATAGGACATACTTGAGCACTTTGAGGAAATAATTGGCTTTGCCCTTGATCAACTCATAAGCAATTTTGATGATTGCGTAACCTTAAATTGTATGTATTCCCAAAAAAATTGTTCCCATGTCTAGATCTAGCCACAAAATCAACTTGCTCTACCAATTGCTCACTATTTGGCTCATAGATTGACACTCATGATTGAGGTGCCCACCTCCACAAAAATCGTAGCTCATGACTTGGGCTTTTAAATTAGTGTTCATTTTCATAATCTTCTTGGTGAGGGCTTCCAATTTTGCTTCCATAGCTACCATTATATTAAAGCTATGCATTCCGTTGGTATGTGCCTTAGCTCTTAGGTTATCCCATGAATAGCTATTCATTGCTAAGCTCTCAATCATGTCTCTTAGCTCTTTGGGAGCTTTGGATGATATAGAACCACCTTAGGACACCTCTAAAAGTTGGTGGAAAAATTGAACCTGTTATGAAAAATCAGCATCTGAAAGCTTAAGTCGAAATTATAATGTGGGCATTTTCTCAACAACTCCTTCTAGCGTATTTTGCAAGAAACTTCTGTGCCAGAATGTTCCAAGTAGTAAATAAGCCAAGGGCGAATATTTTAGCCTTGATTTAGCCCGGTATCTCAGTGAAAATAGTAAAAGCATCAGTCTGATTGCATCTTCACAATACTCGATTCAGTTCCTTGAATTAAAGGTCTTGTATAATCACCTATGGTTCTTCTCCCAATTCCATTTCCATTTCCTAAAACATTTCAGTTTTGTGGCTCATCTCCATAAATCCTAACATTTCCTCCAAGCGGGTCTGTATCTTCCAAGTTCTCCAAAAGCACAAATAATCTACCTCATTGTTCTATATTTTGAGTCAACACACCTTTCTCTTGCCTTTCTTTCCTCTTTCTTCTATAAGTTCTCTCTATTTCCAAATCAAAATTCTCCAATTGTCTATGCATTCTCCTATTCACATAAGAAAAGACCTCCTTCAATCAAAATGCAAAACCTACATTAATCCCATGATCAAACCTATTTTTAAAGGATATAAAAGGTTCTATTCAAACGCAATATGACCTCAAAATAAAAGGATAGCTATATACCGTTTACTAAACAAATAAATAAATATTGAACCAAAGAATTAATGAATGGATAATTAATATTCTACATTTTATACTAAAAGTAAAAATTTCACAACAATGACAAGGAAATTCTAAAATACACTCACCCCCAATAAATTTAATGCTAAAGCACACATACAAGCAATTATCCACAATTAGCATGTATGACTACCTAAGTATAAGTTAGTTATATTCACAACTATGTATAATTACAAAACCAAATAAACAACACTCAAGCAATTTAAAATATTGCCATTCAATTCCTGGTAATAGCGCAAAAAATGAGATGTGTGCTTTGTCTGTATATCGTTGTGCATAGAAAATAATCTCAACAATTCACACAAATTAATCAAGTTTAATTATGAAATACCAAAATTACTTACACACAACACACATTTGGGCAAGTATACCTAAAGACAACCTAAAATTCTATTTTGCACATGTAAACATGATCTCTTGTAAACATAAAGGTATCTTATTAGGTTGAAGGAATATGAGAATGTCTCAAGAGATCATGTTTATATGTGCAAAATAGAATTTCTCTTCTATTTCATGTCATATGAATGGGAAATATTGAGATGTACATATATTTGCCCGGTGTTTCATGAAGTGAATTTAAACAAAGAAAGATTTGCCGCGAAAAGTTACTCGTGGTAGTACTAAAGATCAAGCTGAAGAAAATGCCCTCTTTGCTCAGGAGGAATTCCAATCTAGAGAGTCATGGGAAAATAAAGGACCCATCTGGATTCATGTAGAGTAAAGAAGGAGTAGATGGCAGATGAAACCAGAAATAAATGTTTGATGAAATTAAGGCAAATATAAATTTTGAGGATGAAATTTCTTGAAGGAGGGGAGAGTGTAACAACCCTCACTTTTGCACTTTAATTGGTTACTATTATGTATAAAATAAGATTTGTGTAAGTGACCAGAACAAGAAATTATCAGTATAATGAGATGAACATCATGGTGCCACAAAAATATACAAGGGTATTATTGAAATTTTAAAATTTTTGGGGGCATGAATGAAATTTTTGGATTTGTTCTACCCGTACCCTAAATTTGCATATTATGACTACTTCTAATAGAATGAGAACTTAAGGGTACATTAAGAACAAAAATTGATTAGTGTAATGAGACGAGTATTTTTTGTATAAATTAAGCTATCGGAGGTATTAGGGGCATTTTTATAATTTTAACCGCAATCGGGATTTTAACCGTAAATTTTACAGGATTGAGAAAGAATTGAAGATTTTGAATGTTACCATTGACTTTAGTGGATTTTATATAATTTATTGGTAGAATAAAATATTTTTCCAATACGAATCCGAATTTTTGTTATTTCTGATAAAAATTCTAAAATGCGGTCGAAATTGAAACAAGTGGCCGAATATAATTGGTGGATGGAAATTAGTGTCAAAACACCATTAGAGAAGTGAAATATTTATATGATTATGTAATTGGAAAAGCTTATTAAAAAAGCTTAAGAAATAATAAGAAAAATGGTGAAAATTTGAGAAAATGACATGTGTAAAGTTAGCCACAATGTGTGACCAATTTGGTCACAATATTGACTAGCAAATGGTGGTGAAGGGGCTGAAATATAGCCTGAATTTCCTCCATAAAGAATGGAGAAAGAAAAGGAAGAGAAAAAGAAAGGAAAAGGAAAGAAAAGCTAGAGAAATATCTTTAATATCATGAATATAAAATATCTCGAATATGAAATATCTCGTGTGATCTTTTCAATTTCCAAATCCCGATTTTGGTAAAGTGTGTTCCTGATGTGGAAAATGGTTTCTTGCTGAGCACAAGAGCAAGCTTTCTATATGTATTTGGAAAGATGATGAATAATAGGAATCATGAATTCTTGATTTCCTGAACTTGTCAATCCTTGAATCCAATACATGACTAACCTGAATACTTGACGTAAGCACTAACTTGAAGACTAGGCATAAGCACTAACTTGACTACTTGGCGCAAGTACTAACTTGACTACTTGGCATATGCACTAACTTGAATATTGGCGTAAGCACAGACTACACTTGAACTAAGTAGTCAAGTTAGTGCTTACACCAAGTATTCAAGTTAGTGCATATACTAAGTATTCAGGTTAGTGCATACTACAAGAAGTTAAGTTAGTGCTTATACTAAGTATTCAAGTTAGTGCATACGCCAAGTATTCAGGTTAGTGCTTACGCTAAGTAGTCAAGTTGGTGATTACGCCAAGTACTCAAGTTAGTGCATACACCAAGTGTTAAAGTTAGTGTATACGCCAAGTATTCAAGTTAGAGCATATGCCAAGTAATCAAGTTAGTGCTTACGCCAAGTAGTTATGTTAATGCTTACACCAAGTATTCAATTAGTGCATACTCCAAGTATTCAAATTAGTCATGTATTGGATTCAATGATTGAAAAGTTCAAGAAATCAAGAATTCAAGATTCATATTGTTCATCATGTTTCTAAATCCATATAAAAGGCTCGCACTTGAGTACATCAGGAAACTATTTTCTATATTAGGAAAAAACTTTACCAAAATCAAAATTTGGAAATTGAAAAGATCACATGAGATATTTCATAGCCAGGATATTCAAAAAATCGAGTGCTTAATAATGTTTTCAAATTCAAGTATAACATTTATCTCATAATAAATCAGGAAAACATATGATCATTTCAGGAAAACACTTAGCTAAAACAGGATTTAAAAGCAGTGGGACTCACCTCATGTCCTAGCTCAATGTGATGACGTATATAGTACTCTTAGTCCTTTACAAAGCTTTGAAGATAAATGACCTATATCGAGAGTCATTCCAAACCTCACTTATCATGCTAAGGTATGACTAACACAAAACTATTATATGAATAGAAAATATTTTATTTTCTTCTTTTTTACTTCTTCCAACTAAAATGAGATAAATACTTGGAATAATCAAAGGCTCATTAATTCATTTCCCATCTCTTGGTTCAAACAAATATCTAAGGTTTCCATATGTTGTTGTGATCTCTGTTTCATCCATTAACACCAATAGAACAACACTTGAGTTTATTTCTTACTAAACATAATTCTGCATTTCTTCATTCTTGTCACACTTGTTTGTTTATATCATAAAATTTGATTCATAAGTCCAATTGATGTCAAACATGTTCCAAAATTTACTTAAGATATTAATTTATGATTTCAAATTCATGAACCACTGATTTTCCTTCTTATTTTACTCAAATTTGCGTACAACATCTCAGCTTCTCAATCTCGTCACTATTTTGGCAGCTTGTGATATTTTAATCATAATGTTTTACTTACAACTCCAAATCACATAAAATTGGTCCCAAAATGATCGTAAGACATTTAGCTACAAGTTTCAGGTTATGAGGTTCCAAATGAACAAGCTAATTTGTACATTTTATTTGTTCTTCAAGGCTGCTTGGGATTTCTTCAAAACATAATTTCTGTTTTTGTTTCCTGTCTTCACATCATCTATTCTACTTTAATCCTAAAAACTATAGAACATCTAAACCCTCTTAAATTCCATCATAATGGCCTTCAATTCTCTAATTTTTAGAGATACTTAGCCCAGTAAAATCATATTCCAACATCAAGTTCAATGATAGGGGCTAAATTAGTCATATTTTCCTAGTTATTTGAGGCTCTTTTGTGATACATTTTGTTCAATAACTAGTCATATTTCTTCATATTTGAGATTTTACCCTTGGAAAGATAGTTTGTTTATTATTACATATTTTTAGGGTAAAACGAAGCAAAAATGTTGCAAAACAGAAGAGAGGTGGCGCCGGCGCCAGCCATGCATTGTTGACACGAATTTTTAGGCAACAAAAAATTTGGTAATATAGACTGGAACAGAGTGAAACTAGTGCCGTCTCTAAGAGCCAAGGCGGTGCTGGCTGCATTCTAGAATACATTGTGCGGAATTCAGAAAAAAAATCGGCAAACAAGTAGAGAACCAGAATTGAACCGGCGCCGGCTCAGAGAGCCAAGGCGGCGCTGGCTATGCTTTGGAGAAAAGGTGGATTGTGATTTTTTTACACGGTTTTTGATAATCTGTAGAGTTTTAGTATCCTCCAACTTCTACTCGGCCAAGAACATTACACCAATGAGTTTAGGTACTTCCCAAGCCTATAAATAGATGAAAAACACAAGGGAAAAGGGGAGAATTCATTGATCATCACAGAAAATCACTCAAATCAAAGGAGGAATTCTTTAATTCAAGGAGGGTTGTGCAAGAAGGTCTTCAAAGGATGAAGGAGGAGGTTTGTCTATGAGTGCTTTCTTTTACTTTGTTTTCTTTCTCTTGAATAATGATGTGTTAATTGTTTTATTGTAATTTGACATTGTTTTAGATAGTCATAATATTTAGAGTTATTTGATCTTTTGATTAATTGGTTGTTCTTCTTGGTATTTAATTATTTGAGCTTATTACGAGATTAATTGGTTAGTTCTTTCTATTAATTTGCAGAGACCAAAGGGGTTGATGGTGGTTTTAATTTATTAATTTTATATTTGTTGTCTGTTAACTTGCCGAGACCAAGGGGGTTAATTGATGAGGACAGGGTAATTAAAGGTTAATTGATATTTGTCGAGACCAAGGATTTATTGGTTAATTTCATATTTTAAATTCGCCAAGACCAATGGAATTTAATTAAGGATTGTGTTTAATGCATATTTTGGATAAGTTAGTTGAGACGAGACCAAGTGATTCTAATATATCTAGAAGGTAGTGATTTCATGGATTGAAAAAGAAGTGAGTCTATCTTAACCCTTCATGATGCCAAGGGAATAATTAGTTATGATAATGGTTGGGTTCTTTAAGATCATGTTTATCAAAATAATGGTTTAAGTTACATACTTCTCCTTCCTTGAGATGTATATATTTTTATTTTATTTTATTTTATTTCTTTTTCACTTTATTGAGTCAGTTAAACAATGAAAGAAAAGGGATTAATGCATACTTGTTCCTTAAGAATCAACACTTGTTTAAACCCTATGCTATGTTAATGATGACTGCGCTTGCTCATATGTGTAATTTGGAGTTAACTTTTTAATGTAAACTTGATTGGGAATGTGCTTAGTTTTTATATGATTTTTATATCCAAATAAATACGCATTAAGTTTTTGGCGTCATTGCCGGGGAACAATATAATGAAATCTTGAATTTTGTTGATTTAACCATATAAATATGTAAATATGCAAATATGTAAATATGTACAATTGTTCTTTTCGCAAAAAGGTGCTATTTTTGTATCTTGTGTATGTGTGTATACCCTTGTAACCTACTAACTTTGACTATGTTCTACTAACTAACTTTGTATTTTTTTTTAATTTAATTTTAATCATTAATTCTATATCTAACTTACTTCTTGTTTTTCTAGGTGTTATCTTTGGTACATGACCCGAAAATCTAAGGCTAGATAGTCGATTTTGGTCCTAAAATCAAAAGGACATTATCAAAGATCTGCCAGACAATCTAAAGGAACTTAATCGTCGAAATGGATGGTACTCAAAACAACAATGCTAGAAATAGGAGGGTTATGGATGACTTTGTGAAACCTGCAATCTCATGCATAGGCTCGAGTATTACTAGGCCTAGGGTGGACGCGAATAATTTTGAAATAAAGCCCAATATTATCCAAATGGTTCAAAACATGGTTCAATTTAATGGGCTACCTAAAGAAGATCCCAATGCTCATTTAGCTAGTTTCTTTGAGATTTGTAATACTTTTAAGATGAATAGTTTTTCGGAGGATGCCATAAAGTTAAGAATTTTTCCTTTTTCTTTGAGGGATAGAGCCAAATCTTAGTTAAAGTCTTTACCTACCGGTTCTATCACTACTTGGAATGCCTTGGCTGAAAATTTTATGGCCAAATATTTTCCTCCAGCTAGGACAACTAAACATAGGAACGAGATATTTGCCTTCCAACAATTAGACTCTGAGCCCTTATATGAAAGTTGGGAGAGATTTAAGGAGATGTTAAGAAAATGCCCACACAACGGATTTGAGCTAGGAATGTAGATGCTTATCTTTTTGAATGGCCTTACGTTTGTGACACGTCAAGTGGTGGACTCTTCTGCGGGGGGTTCCATCAATCATAAGACCCCGGAACAGGTATTTGAGCTTATTAAAAATTTAGCTTCTAATAACTATTCTTGGGAAAGTACAAGGTCTAGAGCTCGTGTGCAAGGAGAACACAAAGTGGATTATGTGGCAGCATTAGAAGGTAAGGTAGACACCTTATCCCAAAAGATGGAACAGATGGTGATACCTCAAGGCCAGATTTTAAACATAAGTTGTGATTTCTATGGAGAGGGACACCCCAATCATGAATGCTAAAATATGGGGTCACTTTAAGAAACTTCGGAACAAGCGGCTTTTGTAGGTAATGTCTGACCAGGTAACAATCCTTATAGCTCTACCTATAATCTTGGTTGGAAAAATCACCCTAATTTCTCTTGGAGCAATAGAAATCAACCTAGGCAGGGTTCTTTCAATTTTAGAGGCAATCAAAGGAATTAAAACCCCATGACCAATACTGTAGCACCTTCAAGGCTACCATTGGAAGAGTTGATTGGCCAATTGGTAAGTACCACGAAGACTAAGTTCTAAGGGGTCGAAGTGACAACAAGAAACCTAGAGGCCTCCTTGCACAACTTGGAAAAATAAATTGGTCAACTAGCTAAATTCTTGGGAGATTGTCAAGCTGGGATATTGCCAGGAAACACGGAGGAAAATCTACGGGATCAAAGCCATGGAAAGAATTGAAGCCATTTTTTGTTTACTTTACTTTCAGTTTTGTGATTGAAACAATTTTTACTTCTGTCGTTTTGATTGATTGTTTTTCATGAATTATAGTGCATTGTTCATCATTATTGTATGTTTCTCATTTTTTTTGAAAAAAAAAATTGGAGAACCAGACAGAATGAAACCGGTGCCGACTATGGCTAGGACTGGTGCTGGTTCATGTAGGGTGAGGCGTTCTTATAGGCCATTTTGGCCCCATTTTTAACAAAATCTCCAATCTCCCTCTCAAATTCTCTCTAACCCGCGCCGGCTTCACATCCCCCATTTCCCAAAATTTGATTTTTTTACCTCCTAAACACTTCTATACCATCTATCTACATCTCTTTTGTTGATCCTCTGGCTCAAAAATCTCAAAATCTTCCATTTTTCACAACAACATCATATTTAATCCACAAGCGAGGAGTTTGGATTTCTGCAAAAAGCTAACATCTTTTGCTTACCCATGCATACATGAGTACAAATGTATGATTTTTATTCAATTCCCATGATTAAAATGGTGTAGATGATTTTTTTTCTAATCTTAGGGACAATTTTGGCCAAAAATTGGGATTGTGTATGCTATCTTGAAGTATGCATTACTTTTTGAGCTTCATGACTTAGATTAGACTAGGAGTTAATGATTCTTTAATACTTGATTCATGCATATGATCATTAGGGGCTCCATGCATATAGCTAAGGGTGGAATTGTGGTTATTTGTGATGGTTGAATATGGGCTATATATGGAACTGGCATTGTTTTTTCATGTAATGCCATGATGATGCCTTCATTCCCATGATCATGTCTACCTGCATGCATTGAGGATATTCAACATATTTATGCTTTACGGTGAACTTTACATATATTGTTGCAGGTTGTGTTGAATTGATTAGAGGTGATTGAATTGATTGTTGGTTAGAGTGTGATATATATTAAAGGAGGTTAGGTTTTGTGGATTGTGAGATTGGTTGAGGGTTGAGTGAGATTTGAGGAGTGTATTTGTAAAGGGTCGTTACATCCCGTTTGAAGCCTTTGAGCTCAATTGTTCTCTCTCCCTGTTTTCACCGCTCCTTACTTGACACCATATCTAGAGCACGGGGCTAGTCTTCTAAAAGGGCGACGGCCTCTTCTTCCTCAACCCCTTCATCTGTCTAGAGTACAGTAGTCTCAACCCCCGGACTGACTTTGAGACTACCGTGTTGGGATGCTTCGACCAACAAATGGAGATGCTCATACGCTTGCAAGATACTATAGATGACATGGCGAGACGGCAAGCTACTATTGAGCAGAAATTGGCCGCATTGAGGCAGCATTCTTCTAGGCACCAAGGTGGTGCAGGAATCTCCTCCCCAACTGATGATGATGTAGATGATGAGGAGGAGGAGGACTAATGATGATTGTCTACATTTTCTCAATCACTCTTGTTTTTGTGAGTGTTGTGCCCTAGAGGTAATCACTTGTACCATGTATATTGCATATTAAATTAATAAGAGGCATTCTTTATCTTTCAGTTTGATTGTTATATCTAAATATGTATACAAACCGTTAGATAAATCCCTAGTACAACACAGTGTTAAGGAAATCATGATAGAGACCATGATGTGAGATTCCTACTACACTATGCAGTGTTTGTACTTAAATAATCCCCAGTCATAGTATTAATAAGATGGGACATTATTAATACGCCAAGACTGGCACATGTTATATCTCTTGATTGGATCAAGCGGTGGTTCTCATATCCGTGGATATTGGGATACTCAGGATTAACGTGTGGATGCTTGTTTTGAAACAAGTTCATTGGATGACCTGGATACGAGATAATCACTTGGATAACTATTTAGTGCTAGTGAGATATACTCTCCTACTATTAGGAGTGGTGAATCCTTTATTGACCCTCTCAACTACTTTCGTTTACTTTACGTTGTACCCAATATCCATCCCATAGGCGGTCCTAGATAAGACTCCAAAAATTAGAATCAAAGTACAACGCTAGTTAAACAAAGTACCTTGGAGATCTCAAGTCTAAGGATACTTTCACACTTGCTATAATGAGATTATCTAAAGGCTATTTGTAGAAATCATTACTCATGAAGTCCTTGGCCAAGGCGACTATGTGATGGAAATGGTTCCAATTGATACACATATCGAGTAATAGATTTCTTGAACAAGTACTAAAATATTCGAGCCAGAATTAAAAATATTCTGGAGGGAGTTGGCACTAATTCCATGCTCTAGACCGGATGAGATATTGTATGTTGAAAGGAGTTTATTACACTAATAATTTGCTATTGAAAGGTTCATGTCAAGCCACTTGACTTTCTGGACTTTTGGGTGGTCAAGAGTCATTGCTAGATGTCGTTCTTGATATGCTAAATATGAATTTATTAATTAGAGAATTAATAAATTTAATCCTTTATTTTATTAAGGATTATTAATTCTAATATTGTTAGAATTAATTCATATTATGCTACCAATAAGACTAGGAAACCTAATGGGTCACACACAATAAAGGTTTGAATGCTCAAATATATTATTTGATAATATTGTGGGGTTAATTAAGGGAAGGGAATATATTTATAGGCGAATTATAAGTTTGTTATAATTCATGGGACCTAATTGTAATTAAGTAAACTTCAAGGACCAATTTGTTGACAATTGGACGATGAAGGACTAAGTGGCAATTTATGGTAACTATAAATCTATAAATATAAGGAAACGGTTTCCTTAGGGTGAAAGACAGACTATTCACGTAATAACAGAGAAACCATTTCTCTGCCTCTCTCTTGATCAAACCCTAGCCGTCTCTCTTCTTGATCAAAACCCTAGCCTCCCGAATTCTACTAGCATAGAATTGTGAGATTGTGAGCATTCAACCTTGTGTGGATTATCATTAGAGGGAGTTCTTTCTTGGATTTCAGTTGAGCTGCAGTGAACGGTTTTGGATAATCTAGATCGCGCCTGCATTCTTGTTTCTGAAATTTTTTGAATTCCGGCTTCACGAGGTAATAAACGAAATCTTCTCATTTTTCCCATTTCTATTGCAAACCCGTGATCCATGGCTTGGATTTCTTGTTGTTTTCCGCTGCGCTTAAGCTGATTATGCATGATAGAAATCCTACAGTGGTATCAGAGCCAACGGGTTTGTGTTTTAATGGGATGCTTTATTGCTTTGAATTGTTCAAGCATGTAAATTGCATGATTACAGCTTGTTAATTGTATGATCATGTCTGCTGGTTTGAATGGAATTGTCTGGGTTTTGTTTTGAATAATCTGGGTTGCAGAAATTGTTTCTGCATTGTAGGTTTTATGCTTTTGAAAATATTGCAGAATGGTTCTGCGTCTGTGTTCAGGTTTTGGCTTCAGTTGATGTTCATCCTGTAATTAAGCCTTCCGTTTAACAATTTGGATTGTTAAATTGATTGTGAGAATGATCACAATGGTTTGTTAATAATGATTAACAAAGGTCAACGTCAAAAACTAGTTTTGATTGATCTTGGAACGGCGCCGAACTGAACAAAAAAATTCTAGAAAATCCAAGCCGCATGCGGTGGTTACAGTTCGGTTTTTTTTTTTTTTAAAAAAAAGGTTCTGGAATAGAATTTTGAAAGGGAAAATCTCATTTGATGAGATGTGGTAAAATAAAAAAATTTTCCAAGGGGGCGCTGCCCCCTTAACCCTCGCTTGCTGACCGGCCAGCGAGACCGTCGTTATCGTTGCGTGACGGGACCCAGAAGCATTTTCTCAAAATTAGTTTTGAGACAATCAATTTTATTTTTCAAAATTGTGATTTTGAAAATTTAAAATTAATGTATTTTTCTTAAATGTTGATTTTAGAATTTGTTTTATTTTCCCAAAATACTGATTTTGGAATAATAAAAGTATATGTTTATTTTGTTTAAGCATAGTTAATGGCATGGTGGATGGTTATGGACTAAAACAAATTATATCTGTTCATGCATTTTTTACCGCTTTGTTTTAATGAAATAGGGCTTGCGTGCCCTGCCTTCTCTCAAATTCTGATGTAATTCTCTTCTCATCTAACTCCCCTCGAATGTAACTCGAGGTTTCTCCTTTTAGGAAATTATGTAATTAGATTATATAGGTTAGATTGAGGTAGAATTTTATTTTCAAGATTTTGAAGATGGCGTTCAAAATAAGGCGAGATGGTAAAACCTCTACCTGTATCATGCGTGAACACATAGGGTTGACCATATTAATTTCCTTGGTGGCTCGAGGAAATTAATTTAGAAAGTCCATAACCATGCCACGTAATTGTTTATTACCATGTTTATCAATTTATGCTGCTTATTGATAAATTGTATGCATGCCTAACAATGAGACCACTAAAAGGAATAAATCCCTCAAATAATATTAAATCTAATGCCTTCCATTAATATAGTGAGAACGAGAGCTCTTTTTCGAGACCAGGTTGTTGGGCAAACCCAAGCCTACTTGACATCGAGTATGTTCAAGCTATAGAATTTAAATTCATGTTAATGGGTTGGATTTAACTAATTTCTTTATCCCGGTTGGGCTAACCCAAGCATAAAGAAAATTAGAGGCAAAGTTGGGCTAGTATTTGATACTTTAATGATTAAAAGATGTTAATCACCCAATGATTCAAGTAGTTACTTTTTGATGTAATTGGTATTGGATACCTACCACTCGAACTTAAGAGTGGCTTGTTGGGCTAACCCAAGGTTATTCTTAAGGAATTTGGATACCGATCCACTAAGAAAGTTTCCAACGGGCTTTCCCGAGTCAATAGTGAGGGCTATTGGTTTGAGTAAAATAGTGGAATAATTATGCGCTTAATTAAAGACCTAATTAATTGCATTGCATTTGCATATACATGTTCTAATAATTCTATCTTTACATCTAGGTCATTTGCATCATGTCGACAAACCTAAACTTGCGTAGCATCTTGGAAACAAACAAGCTCACCGAATCAAACTATTTGGATCGGTATAGAAACTTGAGAATCGTTCTCAAGTCGGAAAAGTTGCTCTACGTGCTAGAAGCTCCTATTCCGCCACCTCCAACTCAAGATGCTCCTCGTCGAAGAGCATGCTGTCCACAAGAAGCAGAAAGAAGATAGCGACACAACATCTTGTATCATGCTGGCGTCAATGTCTCCCGAGCTGCAAAAACAGCATGAGCATATGGATGCTCAATCAATGATCCTCCATCTTAGAGAGCTGTTTGATAAACAAGCTAGAACAGAGAGATATGAGATCTCTAAACAACTGTTCCGTGCTAAGATGGTTGAGGGTGCTTCAGTGGCCACTCATGGGCTGCAGATGTTGGGCTACATTGAAAAACTTGGGTCTCTTGGGTTCGTAATGGATCATGACTTAAGTATTGACTTAATTCTACAATCATTACCAAGTAGTTTTTCGCAGTTTGTGATCAACTACCACATGAATAATGTTGAGACCACAATACCTGAGCTAATCAATCTGCTTAAGACTGCTGAGTCCTCTATGAAAAAGGATGATAAGGCAATCTTGTTAGTAGGTTCTTCATCTTCTAAGAAAAAGGTTTCTAAGAAGAAGAAGAAGAACACTCCTACTAAGCCCAAAGGAGGTGTCAAGAAGAAGGAGGCTGCCCCTAAAGGCCCATGTCATCATTGTGGCAAAATGGGCCATTGGAGGCGTAACTGCAAGGCCTACTTGGAGACTGTGAAGGAAAAGAAGGAGAAGGAGAAGCTTGCAAGCACTTCTACTTCTAATCCCGGTATGTTTATGATTGAGATTAATACTGCCTTTAATAATGAGATATGGGTATTGGATACCGGTTGTGGATCTTATTTATGCAATAATTTGCAGGGACTAAAAGACAGTAGAAGGTTAGAGAAAGGTGACGTGGACCTACGAGCTGCAAATGGAGCAAAGGTTGCCGCACTAGCTGTGGGGACTTATCATCTCAATCTACCTTCTCGGATTAGTTTTAGAACTACAAAACTCGTTATTTTGTACCAGCTTTGTTGAAAAATATTATCTCAGCTTGCTTGTTTAGACTTATTCGGATTTCATTTAAGTTTTAAGAATAAATGTTGTTCTTTCTCATTAAATGATATTCATTATGGTTCTCGCAACTTTGATCAATGGTTTATATGTTCTAGACATGTATAATCCAATTCTCAATATAAGTAAAAAGAAACATAAAAAGGATAACTTAATCTCATCTTACTTATGGCATTGTCGTTTAGGCCATGTAAATGAAAAACGTGTGTCTAAGTTATACAAATTGGGTGACTTAGGGTCATTTGATTACGAATCATATGACACATGCGAATCTTGTTTACTTGGAAAAATGGCTAAAACTTCTTTTTCAAGAAAAGGAGAAAGGGCAAAAGAGTTATTAGAACTCGTACATTCGTATGTATGTGGCCCAATGTCAATACAAGCAAGAGGAGGTTATCAATACTTCATTACCTTTATTGATGATTATTCTCGATATGGGTATTTGTATTTGATGAAATACAAATCGAAGCCTTTGACCGTTTCAAAGACTTCAAGAATGAAGTAGAGAAACAACTTGGCAAAAGTATTAAAGCTCTTAGATCCGATCGAGGAGGTGAATACTTAAGTCAAGAGTTTCTAAGTTATCTAAGAGATAACGGAATATTATCTCAATGGACTCCACCATATACACCTCAACATAACGGTGTATCTGAGAGAAGGAATCGAACCCTTCTAGACATGGTAAGGACCATGATGGCTTTTGCAGACCTACCAAAATCGTTTTGGGGGTACGCACTGGAGACTGCTGTTTACATTTTAAACAGTAGTTCCGTCAAAAACGGTTGATACCACTCCTTATGAGTTATTCTTTGGTAAGAGACCAAAGTTATCTCATTTAAGGATTTGGGGTTGCCCCGCTTTTGTTAAAAAGGTAATGTCGACAAACTTGAAAATAAGTCTCGACAAATGTTTGTTTGTTGGATATCCAAAAGAATCGTTTGGATATTACTTCTATCTTCCTTCTGAAAATAAAGTTTTTATTTCAAAACATGTTGTCTTCTTAGAGAAGGAGCACATGTTCAAAGAAGATAGTGGGAGCAAGCTTGAACTTAGTGAAGTTCAAGAAGAGCAAACAAATATTGATCAACCTTTCCGAACCTCGTATCTATTCAAATAGATGAACCTTCTAACACACAAGAGCTTCGTAGGTCAAGTAGGATACGAGTGGCACCTGAGAGATATGGATTTCTCATAAGTGACCATAATGACGTATTGCTCATAGATGACGATGAGCCTACTACTTACGAGGATGTTCTGAATAGTTCAGAATCTGACAAATGGCTCGAAGCTATGAAGTCGAGATGGATTCCATGTATGACAACCAAGTATGGACTTTGGTTGATCCACCTGAAGGAATCAAGCCTATAGGGTGTAAATGGGTTTTCAAAAAGAAAACTGACATGGATGGTAATGTGGTTACCTATAAGGCTCGCTTGGTAGAAAAAGGTTATCGTCAACGATAAGGTATTGACTATGACGAAACTTTTTCACCAGCTTGCGATGTTGAAATCCATAAGAATACTCCTAGCCATTGCCGCTCATTACGATTATGAGGTCTGGCAAATGGATGTGAAAACAGCTTTCCTTAATGGAAACCTGATTGAGGAAGTGTATATGACACAGCCTGAAGGTTTCATATCCGAAGATGGCACAAAGGTGTGCAAGTTGCAAAGGTCCATTTATGGACTTAAGCAAGCATTTAGGAGTTGGAATATCCGTTTTGATGAGACAATTAAAGAATTTGGTTTCATTCAAAACATGGATGAACCTTGTGTGTACAAGAAGGCTAGTGGGAGTAAAGTTGTTTTCCTATTGCTTTATGTAGATGACATATTGCTTATAGGAAATGATGTTTCCACTCTTCAATCAGTGAAGATTTGGTTGTCCAAGATGTTCTCCATGAAAGACCTTGGAGAAGCAACCTATATTCTGGGAATAAAGATCTATAGAGATAGATCTAGAAGGTTGCTAGGTGTTTCACAGTCTACATACATAGACAAAGTGCTGAAAAGGTTCAACATGGATCAATCCAAAAGAGGATTCTTACCTATGACACATGGTGTAAGCCTTTCAAAGTCGATGTCTCCAAAGACACAAGTTGAAAGGGATCACATGAGTAGAATTCCATATGCTTCGGCAATTGGGTCTATCATGTATGCTATGATATGTACTAGGCCCGATGTATCGTGTGCTCTTAGTTTGACGAGCAGATACCAATCTGATCCTGGAGAGGGTCACTAGGCGGCTGTAAAGAATATCCTTAAGTACTTACGAAGGACTAAGGATGCATTCTTGATATATGGAGATGGTGATTTACAAGTAAGAGGGTATACTGATGCCAGCTTTCAGTCCGATAAGGACGACTTCAAATCACAATCTGGCTACATATTTACATTAGGTGGTGGGGCGCTTAGTTGGAAGAGCTCCAAACAAGAGACTACCGCCGATTCGACTCATCGAAGCAGAGTACATAGCAGCTTCCGAAGCAGCTAAAGAAGCAAGATGGATCAAGAAGTTCATCACCGAACTTGAGTGGTGCCCAAGCATTGTTGATTCGATACCTTTGTATTGTGACAACAATAGAGCCATTGCACAGGCAAAGGAACCACGATCTCATCAACGATCCAAGCATGTACTTAGACACTATCATCTGATTAGAGAAATCATAGATAGAGGAGATGTAATGGTAGAGAGAATTCCCACGGATCACAACATAGCTGATCCACTCACTAAAGCGCTTTCTCAGAAGAAACATGATAAATATATTGAGTCATTTGGTATTCGATACATGAATGATTAGCTCTAGTACAAGTGGGAGTTTGTTAGTGTTGTGCCCTAGAGGCAATCACTTGTACTATGTATATTGCATATTAAATTAATAAGAGGCATTCTTTATCTTTCAGTTTGATTGTTATATCCAAATATGTATACAAACCGTTAGATAAATCCCTAGTACAACACAAGTAGTTAAGGAAATCATGATAGAGATCATGATGTGAGATTCCTACTACACTATGCAGTGTTTGTACTTAAATAATCCCCAGCTCATAGTATTAATAAGATGGGACATTATTAATACGCCAAGACTGGCACATGTTATATCTCTTGATTGGATCAAGCGGTGGTTCTCATATCCGTGGGTATTGGGATACTCAGGATTAACGTGTGGATGCTTATTTTGAAACAAGTTCATTGGATGACCTAGCTACGAGATAATCACTTGGATAACTATTTAGTGCCAGTGATAGAATCTCATTATAGCAAGTGTGCAAGTATCCTTAGACTTGAGATCTCCAAGGTACTTTGTTTATCGAGCGTTGTACTTTGATTCTAATCTTTGGAGTCTTATCTAGGACCGCCTATGGGATGGATATTGGGTACAACGTAAAGTAAACGAAAGTAGTTGAGAGGGTCAATAAAGGATTCACCACTCCTAATAGTAGGAGAGTATATCTCAAGGCCACTTGTAGAAATCATTACTCATGAAGTCCTTGGCCAAGGCGACTATGTGATGGAAATGGTTCCAATTGATACACATATCGAGTAATGGATTTCTTGAACAAGTACTAAAATATTCGGGCCATAATTAATAATATTCTGGAGGGAGTTGGCACTAATTCCATGCTCTAGACCAGATGAGATATTGTATGTTGAAAGTAGTTTATTACACTAATAATTTGCTATTGAAAGGTTCATGTCAAGCCACTTGACTTTCTGGACTTTTGGGTGGTCAAGAGTCATTGCTAGATGTTGCTCTTGATATGCTAAATATGAATTTATTAATTAGAGAATTAATAAATTTAATCCTTTATTTTATTAAGGATTATTAATTCTAATATTGTTAGAATTAATTCATATTATGCTACCAATAAGATCAGGAAACCTAATGGGTCACACACAATAAGGTTTGAATGCTCAAATATATTATTTGATAATATTGTGGGGTTAATTAAGAGAAGGGAATATATTTATAGGTGAATTATAAGTTTGTTATATTTCATGGGACCTAATTGTAATTAAGTAAACTTCTAGGACCAATTTGTTGACAATTGGACGTTGAAGGAGTAAGTTGCAATTTATGGTAATTATAAATCTATAAATATAAGGAAACGGTTTCCTTAGGGTGAGAGACAGACTATTCACGCAATAATAGAGAAACCGTTTCTCTGCCTCTCTCTTGATCAAACCCTAGCCGTCTTTCTTCTTGATCAAAACCCTAGCCTCCCGAATTCTACTAGCATAGAATTGTGAGATTGTGAGCATTTAACCTTGTGTGGATTATCATTATAGGGAGTTCTTTCTTGGACTTCAGTTGAGCTGCAGTGAATGATTTTGGATAATATGGATCGTGCCTGCGTTCTTGTTTCTGAAATTTTTTGAATTCCGGCTTCACGAGGTAATAAACGCAATCTTCTCCTTTTCCCGTTTCTATTGCAAACCCTTGATCCATGGCTTGGATTTCTTGTTGTTTTCCGCTGCGCTTAATTTGATTATGCATGATAGAAATCCTACAGTGGTATCAGAGCCAACGGGTTTGTGTTTTAATGGGATGCTTTATTGTTTTGAATTGTTCAAGCATGTAAATTGCATGATTACAACTTGTTAATTGTATGATCATGTCTACTGGTTTGTATGTAATCGTCTGGGTTTTGTTTTGAATAATCTGGGTTGCAGAAATCATTTCTGCGTTGTGGGTTTTATGCTTTTGAAAATATTGCAGAATAGTTCTGCGTCTGTGTTCAGGTTTTGGCTTCAGTTGATGTTCATCCTGTAATTAAGCCTTCCGTTTAACAATTTGGATTGTTAAATTGATTGTGACAATGATCACAATGGTTTGTTAATAATGATTAACAAAGGTCAACGTCAAAAACTGGTTTTGATTGATCTTGGAACGGCCCCGAACTGAACAAAAAATTTCTAGAAAATCCAAGCCACACGCGGTGGTTACTGTTCGGTTTTTTTTTTTCTTTTAAAAAAAGGTTCTGGAATAGAATTTTGAAAGGAAAAATCTCATTTGATGAGTGGTGGTAAAATAAAATTTTTTCTAATGGGGCGCTGCCCCCCTTGACCCCCGCCGTTATTGTTGCGTGACGGGACCCAGAAGCATTTTCTCAAAATTAGTTTTGAGACAATCAATTTTATTTTTCAAAATTGTGATTTTGAAAATTTAAAATTAATGTATTTTTCTTAAATGTTGATTTTAGAATTTGTTTAATTTTCCCAAAATACTGATTTTGGAATAATAAAAGTATATGTTTATTTTGTTTAAGCATAGTTAATGGCATGGTGGATGGTTATGGACTAAAACAAATTATATCTGTTCATGCATTTTTTACCGCTTTGTTTTAATGAAATAGGGCTTGCGTGTCCTGCCTTCTCTCAAATTCTGATGTAATTCTCTTCTCATCTAACTCCCCTCGAATGTAACTCGAGGTTTCTCCTTTTAGGAAATTATGTAATTAGATTATATAGGTTAGATTGAGGTAGAATTTTATTTTCAAGATTTTGAAGATGGCGTTCAAAATAAGGCGAGATGGTAAGACCCTCTACCTGTATCATGCATGAACACATAGGGTTGACCATATTAATTTCCTTGGTGGCTCGAGGAAATTAATTTAGAAAGTCCATAACCATGCCACGTAATTGTTTATTACCATGTTTATCAATTTATGCTGCTTATTGATAAATTGTATGCATGCCTAACAATGAGACCACTAAAAGGAATAAATCCCTCAAATAATATTAAATCTAATGCCTTCCATTAATATAGTGAGAACGAGAGCTCTTTTTCGAGACCAGGTTGTTGGGCAAACCCAAGCCTACTTGACATCGAGTATGTTCAAGCTATAGAATTTAAATTCATGTTAATGGGTTGGATTTAACTAATTTCTTTATCCCGGTTGGGCTAACCCAAGCATAAAGAAAATTAGAGGCAAAGTTGGGCTAGTATTTGATACTTTAATGATTAAAAGATGTTAATCACCCAATGATTCAAGTAGTTACTTTTTGATGTAATTGGTATTGGATACCTACCACTGAACTTAAGAGTGGCTTGTTGGGCTAACCCAAGGTTATTCTTAAGGAATTTGGATACCGATCCACTAAGAAAGTTTCCAACGGGCTTTCCCGAGTCAATAGTGAGGGCTATTAGTTTGAGTAAAATAGTGGAATAATTATGCACTTAATTAAAGACCTAATTCATTGCATTGCATTTGCATATACATGTTCTAATAATTCTATCTTTACATCTAGGTCATTTGCATCATGTCGACAAACCTAAACTTGCGTAGCATCTTGGAAACAAACAAGCTCACCGAATCAAACTATTTGGACCGGTATAGAAACTTGAGAATCGTTCTCAAGTCGGAAAAGTTGCTCTACGTGCTAGAAGCTCCTATTCCGCCACCTCCAACTCAAGATGCTCCTCGTCGAAGAGCATGCTGTCCACAAGAAGCACAAAGAAGATAGCGACACAAGCATCTTGTATCATGCTAGCGTCAATGTCTCCCGAGCCGCAAAACAAGCATGAGCATATGGATGCTCAATCAATGATCCTCCATCTTAGAGAGCTGTTTGATAAACAAGCTAGAATAGAGAGATATGAGATCTCTAAACAACTGTTCCGTGCTAAGATGGTTGAGGGTGCTTCAATGGCCACTCATGGGCTGCAGATGTTGGGCTACATTGAAAAACTTGGGTCTTTTGGGTTCGTAATGGATCATGACTTAAGTATTGACTTAATTCTACAATCATTACCAAGTAGTTTTTCGTAGTTTGTGATCAACTACCACATGAATAATGTTGAGACCACAATACCCGAGCTAATCAATCCGCTTAAGACTCGCCGAGTCCTCTATGAAAAAGGATGATAAGGCAATCTTGTTAGTAGGTTCTTCATCTTCTAAGAAAAAGGTTTCTAAGAAGAAGAAGAAGAACACTCCTACTAAGCCTAAAGGAGGTGTCAAGAAGAAGGAGGCTGCCCCTAAAGGCCCATGTCATCATTGTGGCAAAATGGGCCATTGGAGGCGTAATCGCAAGGCCTACTTGGAGACTCGTGAAGGAAAAGAAGGAGAAGGAGAAGCTTGCAAGCACTTCTACTTCTAATCCCGGTATGTTTATGATTGAGATTAATACCGCCTTTAATAATGAGATATGGGTATTGGATACCGGTTGTGGATCTCATTTATGCAATAATTTGCAGGGACTAAAGGACAGTAGAAGGTTAGAGAAAGGTGACGTGGACCTACGAGCCGCAAATGGAGCAAAGGTTGCCGCACTAGTCGTGGGGACTTATCATCTCAATCTACCTTCTCGGATTAGTTTTAGAACTACAAAACTGTTATTTTGTACCAGCTTTGTTGAAAAATATTATCTCAGCTTGCTTGTTTAGACTTATTCGGATTTCATTTAAGTTTTAAGAATAAATGTTGTTCTTTCTCATTAAATGATATTCATTATGGTTCTCGCAACTTTGATCAATGGTTTATATGTTCTAGACATGTATAATCCAATTCTCAATATAAGTAAAAAGAAACATAAAAAGGATAACTTAATCTCATCTTACTTATGGCATTGTCGTTTAGGCCATGTAAATGAAAAACGTGTGTCTAAGTTATACAAATTGGGTGACTTAGGGTCATTTGATTACGAATCATATGACACATGCGAATCTTGTTTACTTGGAAAAATGGCTAAAACTTCTTTTTCAAGAAAAGGAGAAAGGGCAAAAGAGTTATTAGAACTCGTACATTCAGTATGTATGTGGCCCAATGTCAATACAAGCAAGAGGAGGTTATCAATACTTCATTACCTTTATTGATGATTATTCTCGATATGGGTATTTGTATTTGATGAAATACAAATCGAAGCCTTTGACCGTTTCAAAGACTTCAAGAATGAAGTAGAGAAACAACTTGGCAAAAGTATTAAAGCTCTTAGATCCGATCGAGGAGGTGAATACTTAAGTCAAGAGTTTCTAAGTTATCTAAGAGATAACGGAATATTATCTCAATGGACTCCACCATATACACCTCAACATAACGGTGTATCTGAGAGAAGGAATCGAACCCTTCTAGACATGGTAAGGACCATGATGGCTTTTGCAGACCTACCAAAATCGTTTTGGGGGTACGCACTGGAGACTGCTGTTTACATTTTAAACAGAGTTCCGTCAAAAACGGTTGATACCACTCCTTATGAGTTATTCTTTGGTAAGAGACCAAAGTTATCTCATTTAAGGATTTGGGGTTGCCCTCGCTTTTGTTAAAAAGGTAATGTCGACAAACTTGAAAGTAAGTCTCGACAAATGTTTGTTTGTTGGATATCCAAAAGAATCGTTTGGATATTACTTCTATCTTCCTTCCGAAAATAAAGTTTTTATTTCAAAACATGTCTGTCTTCTTAGAGAAGGAGCACATGTTCAAAGAAGATAGTGGGAGCAAGCTTGAACTTAGTGAAGTTCAAGAAGAGCAAACAAATATTGATCAACCTTCTGAACCTGTATCTATTCAAATAGATGAACCTTCTAACACACAAGAGCTTCGTAGGTCAAGTAGGATACGAGTGGCACCTGAGAGATATGGATTTCTCATAAGTGACCATAATGACGTATTGCTCATAGATGACGATGAGCCTACTACTTACGAGGATGTTCTGAATAGTTCAGAATCTGACAAATGGCTCGAAGCTATGAAGTCAGAGATGGATTCCATGTATGACAACCAAGTATGGACTTTGGTTGATCCACCTGAAGGAATCAAGCCTATAGGGTGTAAATGGGTTTTCAAAAAGAAAACTGACATGGATGGTAATGTGGTTACCTATAAGGCTCGCTTGGTAGCAAAAGGTTATCGTCAACGACAAGGTATTGACTATGACGAAACTTTTTCACCAGTTGCGATGTTGAAATCCATAAGAATACTCCTAGCCATTGCCGCTCATTACGATTATGAGGTCTGGCAAATGGATGTGAAAACAGCTTTCCTTAATGGAAACCTGATTGAGGAAGTGTATATGACACAGCCTGAAGGTTTCATATCCGAAGATGGCACAAAGGTGTGCAAGTTGCAAAGGTCCATTTATGGACTTAAGCAAGCATCTAGGAGTTGGAATATCCGTTTTGATGAGACAATTAAAGAATTTGGTTTCATTCAAAACATGGATGAACCTTGTGTGTACAAGAAGGCTAGTGGGAGTAAAGTTGTTTTCCTATTGCTTTATGTAGATGACATATTGCTTATAGGAAATGATGTTTCCACTCTTCAATCACTGAAGATTTGGTTGTCCAAGATGTTCTCCATGAAAGACCTTGGAGAAGCAACCTATATTCTGGGAATAAAGATCTATAGAGATAGATCTAGAAGGTTGCTAGGTCTTTCACAGTCTACATACATAGACAAAGTGCTGAAAAGGTTCAGCATGGATCAATCCAAAAGAGGATTCTTACCTATGACACATGGTGTAAGCCTTTCAAAGTCGATGTCTCCAAAGACACAAGTTGAAAGGGATCACATGAGTAGAATTCCATATGCTTCGGCAATTGGGTCTATCATGTATGCTATGATATGTACTAGGCCCGATGTATCGTGTGCTCTTAGTTTGACGAGCGGATACCAATCTGATCCCGGAGAGGGTCATCAGGCGGTCAGTAAAGAATATCCTTAAGTACTTACGAAGGACTAAGGATGCATTCTTGATATATGGAGATGGTGATTTACAAGTAAGAGGGTATACTGATGCCAGCTTTCAGTCCGATAAGGACGACTTCAAATCACAATCTGGCTACGTATTTACATTAGGTGGTGGGGCAGTTAGTTGGAAGAGCTCCAAACAAGAGACTACCGCCGATTCGACTCATCGAAGCAGAGTACATAGCAGCTTCTGAAGCAGCTAAAGAAGCAGTATGGATCAAGAAGTTCATCACTGAACTTGGAGTGGTGCCCAGCATTGTTGATTCGATACCTTTGTATTGTGACAACAATGGAGCCATTGCACAGGCAAAGGAACCACGATCTCATCAACGATCCAAGCATGTACTTAGACGCTATCATCTGATTAGAGAAATCATAGATAGAGGAGATGTAAAGATAGAGAGAATTCCCACGGATCGTAACATAGCCGATCCACTCACTAAAGCGCTTTCCCGTAAGAAACATGATAAATATGTTGAGTCATTTGGTATTCGATACATGAATGATTGGCTCTAGTGCAAGTGGGAGTTTGTTAGTGTTGTGCCCTAGAGGCAATCACTTGTACCATGTATATTGCATATTAAATTAATAAGAGGCATTCTTTATCTTTCAGCTTTGATTGTTATATCTAAATATGTGTACAAACCGTTAGATAAAGTCCCTAGTACAACACAGTGTTAAGGAAATCATGATAGAGATCATGATGTGAGATTCCTACTACACTATGCAGTGTTTGTACTTAAATAATCCCCAGTCATAGTATTAATAAGATGGGACATTATTAATACGCCAAGACTGGCACATGTTATATCTCTTGATTGGATCAAGCGGTGGTTCTCATATCCGTGGGTATTGGGATACTCAGGATTAACGTGTGGATGCTTGTTTTGAAACAAGTTCATTGGATGACCTAGCTACGAGATAATCACTTGGATAACTATTTAGTGCCGGTGATAGAATCTCATTATAGCAAGTGTGCAAGTATCCTTAGACTTGAGATCTCCAAGGTACTTTGTTTATCGAGCGTTGTACTTTGATTCTAATCTTTGGAGTCTTATCTAGGACCGCCTATGGGATGGATATTGGGTACAACGTAAAGTAAACGAAAGTAGTTGAGAGGGTCAATAAAGGATTCACCACTCCTAATAGTAGGAGAGTATATCTCAAGGCCACTTGTAGAAATCATTACTCATGAAGTCCTTGGCCAAGGCGACTATGTGATGGAAATGGTTCCAATTGATACACATATCGAGTAATGGATTTCTTGAACAAGTACTAAAATATTCGGGCCAGAATTAATAATATTCTGGAGGGAGTTGGCACTAATTCCATGCTCTAGACCGGATGAGATATTGTATGTTGAAAGGAGTTTATTACACTGATAATTTGCTATTGAAAGGTTCATGTCAAGCCACTTGACTTTCTGGACTTTTGGGTGGTCAAGAGTCATTGCTAGATGTTGCTCTTGATATGCTAAATATGAATTTATTAATTAGACTATTAATAAATTTAATCCTTTATTTTATTAAGGATTATTAATTCTAATATTGTTAGAATTAATTCATATTATGCTACCAATAAGACCAGGAAACCTAGTGGGTCACACACAATAAAGGTTTGAATGCTCAAATATATTATTTGATAATATTGTGGGGTTAATTAAGAGAAGGGAATATATTTATAGGTGAATTAAAAGTTTGTTATAATTCATGGAGCCTAATTGTAATTAATTAAACTTCAAGGACCAATTTGTTGACAATTGGACATTGAAGGACTAAGTTGCAATTTATGTTAATTATAAATCTATAAATATAAGAAAACGGTTTACTTAGGGTGAGAGACAGACTATTCACGCAATAACAGAGAAACCGTTTCTCTGTCTCTCTCTTGATCAAACCCTAGCCGTCTCTCTTCTTGATCAAAACCCTAGCCTCCCGAATTCTTCTAGCATAGAATTGTGAGATTGTGAGCATTCAACCTTGTGTGGATTATCATTAGAGGGAGTTCTTTCTTGGACTTCAGTTGAGCTGCAGTGAACGTTTTTGGATAATCTGGATCGCGCCTGTTTTCTTGTTTCTGAAATTTTTTGAATTCCGGCTTCACGAGGTAATAAACGCAATCTTCTCATTTTTCCCGTTTCTATTGCAAACCCGTGATCCATGGCTTGGATTTCTTGTTGTTTTTCGCTGCGCTTAATCTGATTATGCATGATAGAAATCCTACAGTGGTGTCAGAGCCAACGGGTTTGTGTTTTAATGGGATGCTTTATTGCTTTGAATTGTTCAAGAATGTAAATTGCAATTACAGCTTGTTAATCGTCTGGGTTTTGTTTTGAATAATCTGGGTTGCAGAAATCATTTCTGCGTTGTGGGTTTTATGCTTTTGAAAATATTGCAGAATGGTTCTGCGTCTGTGTTCAGGTTTTGGCTTCAGTTGATGTTTATCCTATAATTAAGCCTTCCGTTTAACAATTTGGATTGTTAAATTGATTGTGAGAATGATCACAATGGTTTGTTAATAATGATTAACAAAGGTCAACGTCAAATACTGGTTTTGATTGATCTTGGAATGGCCCCGAACTGAACAAAAAATTTCCAGAAAATCCAAGCCGCACGCGGTGGTTACTGTTCGGTTTAAAAAAAAAAAAAGGTTCTGGAATAGAATTTTGAAAGGGAAAATATCATTTGGTGAGAGGTGGTAAAATAAAAATTTTTCCAATGGGGCGCTGCCCCCCTTGACCCCCGCCTGCTGACCGGCCAGCGGGACCGCCGTTATCGTTACGTGACGGGACCCAGAAGCATTTTCTCAAAATTAGTTTTGAGACAATCAATTTTATTTTTCAAAATTGTGATTTTGAAAATTTAAAATTAATGTATTTTTCTTAAATGTTGATTTTAGAATTTGTTTAATTTTCCCAAAATACTGATTTTGGAATAATAAAAGTATATGTTTATTTTGTTTAAGCATAGTTAATGGCATGGTGGATGGTTATGGACTAAAACAAATTATATCTGTTCATGCATTTTTTACCGCTTTGTTTTAATGAAATAGGGCTTGCGTGTCCTGCCTTCTCTCAAATTCTGATGTAATTCTCTTCTCATCTAACTCCCCTCGAATGTAACTCGAGGTTTCTCCTTTTAGTAAATTATGTAATTAGATTATATAGGTTAGATTGAGGTAGAATTTTATTTTCAAGATTTTGAAGATGGCGTTCAAAATAAGGCCCCTCTACCTGTATCATGCGTGAACACATAGGGTTGACCATATTAATTTCCTTGGTGGCTCGAGGAAATTAATTTAGAAAGTCCATAACCATGCCACGTAATTGTTTATTACCTTATTTATCAATTTATGCTGCTTATTGATAAATTGTATACATGCCTAACAATGAGACCACTAAAAAAAATCGACGAATGAGTAGAGAACCAAAACTGAACCGGCACCGGCTTCGAGAGCTAAGGCGGTGCCGGCAGTGCCGGCTGTGCTCTGGGGAAAATGCAGGATTGTGATTTTTCTACGTGGTTTTTGGTAATTTGTGGAGTTTTAGTATCTTCAAACTTCTATTCGACCAAGAACATTACACCAACGAGTTTAGGCACTTCCCGAGCCTATAAATAAATGATAAACACAAGGGAAAATGGGAGAATTCATTGATCATCACAGAAAATTACTCAAATCGAAGGAGGAATTCTTCAATTTAAGAAGGGTTGTGCAAGAAGGTCTTCAAAGGAAGAAGAAGGAGGCTTGTCTATGGGTGCTTTCTTTTACTTTGTTTTCTTTTTCTTTTTTTTTTTAACAATGATGTGTTAATTGTTTTATTGTAATTTGACATTAGTTTAGATAGTCATAATATTTAGAGTTACTTGATCTTTTGATTAATTGGTTGTTCTTCTTGGTATTTAATTACTTGGGCTTATTACGAAATTAATTGGTTGGTTCTTTCCATTAATTCACTGAGACCAAAGGGGTTGATGGTGTTTTCAATTTATTAATTTCATATTTGTTGTCTGTTAACTTACCGAGACCAAGGGGGTTAATTGATGAGGACTATATAATTAAAGGTTAATTGATGTTTGCCGAGACCAAGGATTTATTCGTTAATTTCATGTTTTAAATTCGCCGAGACCAAGGGAATTTAATCAAGGATTGTGTTTAATGCATCTTTTGGATGAGTTAGTTGAGACGAGACTAAGTGATTCTAATTTATCTAGAAGGTAGTGATTTCATGGATTGAAAAAGAAGTAAGTCTATCTTAATCCTTCATGATGCCAAGGGAATAATTAGTTATGATAATGGTTGGGTTCTTTAAGATCATGTTTGTCTAAATAATGGTTTGAGTTACATACTTCTCCATCCTTGAGATGTATATATTTTTATTTTATTTTATTTTATTTCTTTTTCACTTTATTGAGTCGGTTAAACAATGAAAGAAAAGGGATTAATGCATACTTGTTCCTTGAGGATCGACACTTGTTTAAACCTATGCTATGTTAATGATGAGTATGCTTGCTCATATGTGTAATTTGGGGTTAATGTTTTAATGCAAACTTGATTAGAAATGTGCTTAGTTTTTATATGATTTTTATACCCAAATAAATATGCATCATTCAACAAGTGGAAACAACAACAATAACAATTCATTTTCTTCAACTATTAATTTCATCTTTCTTTTAGATTTCTTACACCGTCTTGTGCAGTCATGAACTCTTAATTAAACCACCATTAAAACAATTCATCTATCATATAAAACATAGTATATAGCTTCTCTAATCATCCGGTATACAACGCACACAAAATAGCCCCAAAACAAAGCAATTGTTCAAGTAATTCTCATAGTTCTCATGAATTTCCCAATAAAATTAATACGAAAATAATTCTTACAATTTAATATATAACTTTAATTCAAGGAGTGTGGTGTTTTAGCTTGTGTATAAGATTCTCCAAGCTTGAATTGCTCCAAGAACACCAAGAACACACACACACACACACACACACACACACACACTTCTTTCTTTCTCTTTCCTTTTTCTTTCCTTTTCTTTTCCTTCTCTATTTGTGCTTGTGGCTGTGGATTATAAGCAGCTGTAAATACAACATTTATAGCTCCATTTCATGGTCCAAATTGTGACCAAGATTGGTCACAAAGTCAACTATTGAGGGATATCTAATTTCCAACCATTTTTCTATTGGTTGATTTAATTAATTTCCTTAATTATTAATCTTATTCAAGAAGTTTTTGAAATAAAATAATCTCACAAATATTTTACTTCCCCAATGGTATTTTGACACTTGTTTTTATCCTCTAATCATATTACAACTTGTTTTTATTCTCTAATTATATTACAGTTCCTATCTTAATGTTAACCGCACTTTAGATTTTTCTTTAGAAAATAATTGTAATTTTGGTCCATATCAGGGAAAAAATTTATTCCACCAATGAAATCTATAAATTATACTAAATTCAATAGTGGGAATCAAAATTCTCAATTCCTTCTCAATTCTTTCCAAATTGCAGTCAAAATCCCAATCACGATCAAAATTACGAAAATACCTATAATACCTTTGTTAGCTCAATTTATACCAAAGTACTCGTCTCATTACACTGATCAATTTTTGTTCTTAATGTACCCTTAAATTTTCACTCTACTAGTAGTAGTCGCAATATGAAAATTTAGGATATGGGTAGAACAAATTCAAAAATTCCATTCAGGTTCCCATAATTTCAAAATTCCAATAATGCCCATAAATATGTTTATCATACCAAAACATTCATCTCATTATGCTGATAATTTCTTATTCTGGTCACTTATACAAATTCTTATTCTACACATAGTAGTAATCGATTAAAATACAAAAATGAGGTTTGTTACAATCTTTCCTTCTTCAAGAAATTTCATCCTCGAAATTTTTATTTACCTTAATTCCATCAAATGTTTTTTTTCTGGTTTCTTCTGCTATCTGCTCCTTCTTTACTCTACATGAATCCGGATGGGTCTTTTGTTTCCCTGTGACTCTCTAGATTTAAATTCCTCATGAGCAGAGAGGGCATCTTCATGCTTTTTAGTATATGGACAACTGTCTAAAGTGTGTCCCCTTTTCCCACATTGATAACATGCTCTAAGTCTCTTTTGACACTGCTCATAAATATATCCACCCTTGTGATAGTAAGTACATTAAATATATTCTGTCCTTCTTGATGTTGGCCCCTACTTTCTTAGGTGCTTTTCTTCAATACTTCCCATTCATAATGCAAGAAATAGAAGAAAAAATCTACTTTGCACATGTAAACATGATCACTTGAGAAATTTTCATGTTCTTTCAACCTAATAATATACCTTCACATACATTGTTCTCTATGATCTATAATTAAACCTCCTGTATTCATATCATTTTGCATATAGAGCATACTTTCATTTCTTTAAATATCCCTAAATCACTTCATTTCAACTTTCATGGGTACTTACGAGGGGCTACCCATCCTAGAATTTCTCTAATCCAAGCATGTTTAACTTCAAATGTCTGATGATTCCTGGTATATTAGTATTGATATAATCATATCCTTTCACATATTACGATAAATCAGGACTTTTAGCACTTAAATATAATAATGGAACACTATACAAGTGTACATATTCTTATCTGCACAATTTATATCACACTACACACACAGGGGCCTTTAAGTGTTCAACCTCCTTTATTCATCATCTTACTATTACTAATCCCAAAATAAGAAGTTTAGAATGTGTAAATAATTCGAATATAAGGTCTCCATGACCTCAATCCCTTCACTATTATTTGAATTCGGGGTCATAGACCATTTTCAAAGATATTAGAATTGTCTCAAATCGCTCTTCTTCTAGCTCGTCAGAAGAAATTATATTTCAAAGTTGCATGTCACATCATTCTAATATCCAATTTCAAAAAACACAATAGCTCTATAAATTCACATTTACTCATACAATGAAGAGCATATTAAGATGACTCCAACCTTAAAGTATGAGGAAAAGCCTATTAAGATCTTGGAGTATGCTGAAAATGAATTGTGGAATAAGAAAATTCCACTTGTAAAAGTACTATGGAGTTATCATCCAGTGCAAGACGTGACTTGGGAAACGGAAGTGAAGATGTTGAAGAAATATCCCTAATTATTCTAAGTGTAAGCCAATTTCTAGGACGATGTTTTTTTGTAAGGAGGCGAGAGTGTAATACCCTGTACTTTAACCTTCGATTGGCTACTATTTATGATATGATGAGAATTTATATCAATGGATAGAACAAAAGATGATTGGTATAAAGAAACGAATATTTTGGTATCATAACATTTTGTCAGAACCTGGATGTAATTATTGAATTTGTTCTACCCGTACCCTAAATCTTTGGAAGTCTACTATTGTTAGTGAAATAAGAATTTGAGGATATGCTAAAAATAGAAATTGATCAGTGCAATGAAACACACATTTTGGTGTGAATTAAGTTATATAGGTTATCGGGGGCGTTTTTGTTATTTTGACCATGCCCGCTATTTTGACTGTGACTTTGACCAAACTGAGAAGGAATTGAAGGATTTAACCATTTTTTACCCAAGTTTTGGTCATTTTTGAGAAAAATTAAAAATGCGGTCGAAAATTTGGAAGTGTGTCATTTTGTGAATGGTAGCCATGAACATGTGTCAATTTATGAGAGGTTGCATGAGAAACTCATGCAAGACTTATGGAATTAAGGAATTACAAAATAAATAGAAAAATGTGTTTAATTATGATTGGAACACATCATTTGTGGAGCTATTTAATTAATGCCTTGAACAATTTATTTGGCCAATAATTTTCCATGAAGATGGTGATAGAATGGCTGAAAAATGGCCAAAAAAATTGGCAGCCACAAGAAAGAAGAGAAGAGAAAAGTTAAGGAAGAAAATCAAGGAAAATGGTGTGTAAAATTGTGATTGGAACACACCTGCATGGAAAGCACCATAAAATTAATTGAATTAAAATTTTCTTGGCCAAAATTCTAATGAGATATGGCAGTGGGAAGGCTATTTTACAGCTATAATTTCGACAGCCATAAGGAAGGAAAAACAAGAGAAAAAGAAATTAGCAAAAAAGAGAGAAAAGATGCTAGTTTGTGTTCTTGGTATAGTGTGAGTTCTTGAGAGGTTCTTAGAGAAAATCACACCAAAGAGCTCGAAATACAAGGTAAAACCTCACCTTGCTAAAATTAAAGTTGTTGTTAGGTGAATGGTGAATATTTTATTGTCAATTTTAACATAAAAACATGATTTTCATGTCTTAATTTTAGATCAAAAGCTAGGGTGTATAAACTTATATATGAACTCTGTGTGTGGTTATGTATGTGCCAGCTGCCTAGGGGATTTATGGATAATGTTTTGTGTGATGGAAGAGATGATGATCAAAGTGAAATGAAAATAGGAGTTAATTGGTTAGAAGGATGAAATATGCTAGCTTTTGATTGAAGGAAGTGAAATTTTGTTGAATAAACATGACTTTTATGAGTTGTTGGAATCTGAAAATTGAAGGATCAAAGATGATTTGAAGGAAATTTTAAATGAATTTAATGTTCCCAAGGTTTTAAAGATTAAAAGAAATCAAAGGATAACATGAAGGGTTGAGATGGAGGAAAACTATATCGAGCCACAGGAATCAGAACTTAGGAGAGGACTTACACATAATTAAAGATAAGACTCTTACAATCGTTTTGATATATTATAGAGACAAATCGAAGTTCTGAATTGAAAGTTATGGGTAAAATAAAATTGTGTGTCAAGCAGCGAAATTTCAGAAATTTGGTTGGAAATGAATGAACTTAGTGATTTTAGGGGATGAAACGAATGGGAAATGAAAAACCTTGGGGGGGGGTGAATAAGGTTTTTGGTTAATTTTAAAACTGCTCAAATATATTCTGTTTTTGAGAAAGGAGCTCCTTCGAATTTCAGACTAGAAGAACTTGCAACAACAAAAGCTTCTTGAAATGACTTACGGCTTTCCTATGCCCTTAATAAGGCAAGACGCTTGATGTAATTAATACTGGAAAAATGAGTTGGTGAGAGCAATAAACATTTCTTTTGAGGAGCAAAAACAAAGGTTCAAAGATGATGCCAGATGATTAAAAGTAAATGCAGAGAGAGACAATACAAGATTTATAGTGGTTCAGTCTACAAAGATCTATATCTACTATCTTAAGCTTACACTTAAGGATTTTCAACCAAATTTCATTCACCCAAATTAATGGTATCAATCTGTACCAAATACAACAGAGGATCACCATACTTGATTTTCCAAAACCTCTCAATCAATCAACAAATCAAGGTTCACTCCCAAATGGGTTTTACACCACAATCTTGATACACCAAGATGATTGAAGAAATGAAATAAAAAATCGCTCACTCTCTTGAGCATGTATATAAGACAAATGAGCTCAAACAACCTTTACCTTTTTTACACAATTTGATTTCACTTGGAAGCAATATGAAAAAGGAAATTTTTATTTTCTATAAAGCAAGAGTGTTTCTCAGAAGGATAGGATAAAAATCTACTTTCGAATCGAGTTTTGAGACCTTTTATAGAGGCATAAAGTTTGAGTTCCAATGGCTAGAAAATAGCTAGTTTTTGCTGTCAGATTTACCACGGTTTTGGACGACGGTGCATTCAAAAGTTTAGTCCAAAATAGCACTTTTTATGGTAGAATTGATTTGATACTGTTCACAGGATTTTGGAGAAAGCATTGGATGTAGGTTCACTCATATCATTCAATCCAAAATTCTAATGGTTCAAAACTTTGAGATCTTTTTGTTTAGTGCTTCAAGGTAGAATTAAACTAAATCATAAGGTAAGGAAGACATAAGAATTTACACAAAAAATACCTTAACAAAGATTCTTAGTCTAAGGTTCTTCCATAATAAATTCTTGGTATGCAACCTCTTAAGCTTGGTCTTCTTCTTGATATTTCATTTTCGAATTCTATTGCTTCACGAGTTGGTTAACAATCTTATTTGTACGCCTTGGAAGAACTAAATTCAAAGATGTCCTATAACATATAGATCACACAAGTTGGTTCTCATCAATATTTGTTCTAATTTAAAACAAAGGAGAACGCCCTTAGGGCTAACAATCTCTCCCTTTTTGAGTGCTAACAAACTTAATGGGATTGTGATATAAAGAATAATGATAAGTACAGTACAGGCATGTTAGAACGAGAGAAATAAGAATATTTTTCATGGAATGTATTCTCTCATTATATGATTCAAAGAGTGCTTATGAGTTTAAGATAAAAAAAAAAGTTTAAGGCATATACACATAAACATGGTTCAATGGGCCTATAGCCCAACCTACCTCTATATCCTTTTTCCTTCCATCACATGACTATTCCTTAAAAGAATAGCCGTAATAAAAATTGTATAAATATGCACACAAGGAGGTATAGTAAATAAATCATAAGATGTGATGCTCCCCCTTAATATGTGCATATATGAACATGTGTAAAATATAAGATTTAGAAGTGCGATTTAAGAGAAAACTGGATTCAACCTTTGGACGTCCAAAATATGCATCCAAAACTAGGTGAAGGAGAGTACAAAACTTTTAGACTTTAGGTTTTGGACGTCCAAAATATATGTCCAAAATAAGGTAAAGTGTAGATAGAACTGTCTTCTTTGTAAAACTTAGTTTTGGAATAAATTTTTGGATCAAGAAAATGTGTATCTGAAACTCCCCCTATATAAGTGCAGGAAACAATGAGTTTTTAGAAATTTTGATCCACCCTAGTTTTCTCAAGAAATATCAGACTTTCAAGGAAGTTTTTATGTAATGAGAGATATATGCATAACTATCCTTATCATCTGAGATTTTTAACAGGAGCATATCATAATGGTTTTCAAAACGGATTGATCAAAAACTATATCATGAAAGCTTTCAAAACTAGACTGACCAACAACTCTAATCTTAATGATAACTGAAAGCAAGATATCAAACTTGTTTTTAGTGAACTACTTTAAATCCTTTTTTTGGACAGTAGCAAGCTATGATCATAATCATTCAGATATCACAAATCATAAATCAATAAAAATTTCATAGCATGTTAGTTTAATCAGATCCAAAACCTATCATGAATTTCATAGAAAGTTTCACAAGATCTAAAAAATATTCAGAATTAGCATATAAACCTATTGCAGTGCATAACATAATAACTAATCCCAATTCTTGGCACATCAGTGCATAAACATTAGTTTATACAACATTAGTTCAATTAGTGAAAAATAAGAATCAGAATACTTAGAGGTAGCAACAATCAATCAGTAGTGCAATGCAAAATTTACGACGTAGTCACAGAGAACACATCACAATAACATAACATAGAGCACAAATAAATTACCGCCATTTTTCGATAGTGTAAGTGTGCACACTCACACACACATTATGCACAAGTACCCAATCACAGCAATCCCACAAATAGCCAATAGCACAATAATCACAATCCAGCTATCATTTTTCTCCCCCTTTTGCCGTCAATCAAAATATAGAGTAATAAGTAAATATATGAAGCAGAGATTTTGCACACAAACACACCAAAAAACCCCAGCTGATCAAGCTATTTTTCGACGCCTAAAACCCTCATTGGTTCTCTTAAAATTTCGGCAGAACTACAGCAAAAATAGTCCAAAAATTCTTCCTCTTCTATTCAGAAATTTCGCACAGCACATAAGGCCATCTTGCACAGAATTTTAGTCTCCAAAGCCTTCTCAAACTCTTCCTTGTTTAGCCCAAAACTCTGAACACAATCAACCCTTCTCTTGACCAATATTTCGGCCAGCACAAGGGAGCAAATTGCAGATTATTTTCTCCCTTTAAACTCACCTAAATTCAGCAGCAATGAGAGACATCACAAGCTGCAATTTTTGGCCTTGCTATCCAAGAAACCTAAAGCCATTAGGAGTCTTTCTAAACACCATCATCTAACCCTAAACCAATCTTCTCTAACCCTAAAGCATAGTAGCCGATTACCCTCTCCATTCTACACAAAAATTCCAGCAAATTCTCTTTGCAAATTTTCAAAAAACTCAAGAACTATTCTAAGCAAAGATCGAACACACTTTAATGTAAGCAAAAAAAATCCTCTCAACCTCTTGATGCCGTTTTCTCTAATGATTCTTTTCTCCTTCTTCTTCCCTTAAATCATGCCCCATAGAGGATGATTTTATCGTCTTCTTTAATTTTCGGTCAAGAGTAGTAAAGGAGGTAGCTTTTCTCTTCTTTTCAAGCGAACTCGAGACGATCACCATAGGAGCATCAAGACCTCATTACCCGGTTGTTGCAAGGTAAGGGAATACCCACCCTTGATGCCGAAAGTAAGATTTAATGATGTCTAATAGTGGGATGAACATACGGTCATGGTATATGAACATACGGAATGGACCTGGGCGATTTTACGGGGGCTTTTCGGGCGGAGTACATTCCTCGATGGGTGGCTGAGAAGAGGGAGGATGAATTCCAGACCCTCAGGCAGGGAGGCATGACCGTGGCCCAATATGTAGCCCGATTCATGCAGTTGTCCAAGTACTGCAAGTGCTTGGTAGATACGGAGCAGAAGCACACCCGGCAATTCGTGAAAGGGCTTAGGCCAGAGTTGAGGAAGGCATTGGCTCCATCACCGCCTACATCGTACACCGCCACAGTGGACGCAGCTTCCCGGACGGAAAATGAAGATCGGCATCGACCGGTGAGTAGACCCTTCCAACCGAATCGTCCACCTATAAGGCCTTCAAGCAACAAGCAACCCACAGCCTCTATGCATTGGGGCAATCGGGGCAAGTAGCCTCCAGTGCCAGTACTAGGACCGATGCAAGGCAGCCAGAATTGTCGGCTGTGTGGGAAGCGAGGCCACACCGAAAGAAACTGCTGGGGTAATAGGGATGTGAGGAGGTGTTTCAATTGTGGAGACCCGAGACACCTGAGAAACGTTTGCCCCAAACCCTTAAGAATTAAGCAGACCGCGCCGGCCCAACCAATGGGAGGAAATAGAGGCGCTGCTGCTGGACCAGCCGGAGCGGGAGGCCAGAAGCCTCAGGTGAAGGCCAAAGTTTTTGCCTTGAACCGAGAGGAAGTCGGGGCGGACGCCGCCGTGATCGAAGGTAACCTTTCTAACCAAGGTTGTCTTGTTAGTGTTCTGATAGATTCAGGATCCACACACTCTTATGTAAGTAAAGTATGTGCTTCCAATCTGGGTTGGGAAGGAAATGAGCTACCTTATACCCTAGTAGTTAGTTCCCCCTTAGGAAAGGTGGTGGAAGCAGGCAAGGAAATGAGAAGTTGTGGAGTTGAGGTAGGGAAGGAGAATCTGGAGGCCGACCTTATAATCCTACCCATGGACGATTACGACTTGATCTTGGGCATGGATTGGTTGTCGAAACACGGAGCTCGTGTGGACTGCAAGATCAAGACGGTGCAGTTTGTGAGATTTGGACTGGATGTAATTGAATTCAACGGCAAGAGAACGAAGGAACTAAAATTTCTTATTGCTGGAGCTAAAGCCCGAAAGTTACTCAAGAAAGGTTGTACGGGATATCTGGCGTATCTCCTAAACAAACCGAAAGACCAGTGTACCTTGGAAAGTACGGAGGTAGTGAAAGACTTTCCGAATGTGTTCCCTACGGAGCTTACTTCCCTACCCCCGAACGGGAAGTTGAGTTCACCGTGGATCTGATTCCCGGAGCAGAATCGGTATCAAGAACCCCCTACCAGATGGCACCGACAGAGTTGAAGGAGTTGAAGGAGCAATTAGAAGAATTGCTAAGGCAAGGCTACATTCGGCCGAGTACCTCACCGTGGGGAGCCTCGGTGTTGTTTGTCAAGAAGAAAGATGGTACCTTGAGGCTATGTATTGACGATCGGGGACTGAACAATCTAACGATCATGAATAAATACCCTCTACCCTTGATCGATGAGTTGTTTGATCAACTGCAAGGCGTTGCTTGCTTTTCGAAGTTGGACCTACGGCAAGGATACTACCAGGTGAGGATCAAAGAAGAAGACATTCCTAAGACTGCATTCAACACGCGGTACGGCCACTACGAATTTGTAGTAATGCCGTTCGGTGTAACCAACGCACCGGCAGTATTCATGGATTTGATGCATTGCATTTTCCAACCATACCTGGACAAGTTCGTGGTTATATTCATCGATGACATTTTAATCTACTCCAAAAATTCGGAGGACTACGCGGAGCACTTAAGATTAGTCCTAAGGAAGCTGAGGGAATTCAAGGTTTACGCCCAATTCAGTAAGTGTGAGTTTTGGCTGAGCTCGGTGTCTTTCATTGGTCACATGATATCCAAAGAAGGGATCAAAGTGGACCCTACCAAGGTGGCAGCCATAGCTAACTGGAAACAACCGGAGAACATTACCGAGATACGAAGTTTCCTTGGGTTGGCCGGGTACTATCGGCGTTTCATTAAAAATTTCTCTACTCTGGCTTCACTAAAGACGCGACTATTGAAGAAGGATGTCGCTTTTGCTCGGAGTGTGAAGTGCGAAAAGGGATTCAAAGAACTTAAGGGGAGGTTGATTACAACACCTGTGCTGAGTCTGCCTGAGGCTGATAAGCCTTATGCACTCTATACAGATGCATCTAAGGAAGGACTAAGAGCTGTGCTGATGCAGGAAGGAAAAGTCATAGCTTATGCATCTTGGAAGCTAAAACCGCACGAAGCTAATTATCCCACGCATGACCTAGAGCTAGCAACTATAGTGTTCACCTTGAAGAAATGGCGACATTACTTGTATGGTGCACAATACGAGGTTTTCACTGACCATAAGAGTTTGAAGTACATCTTCACGCAAAATAACTTGAATCTCTGGCAGCGTAGGTGGATGGAGTTCCTAGAAGAGTATAAGTGCCTATTAACTATCATCCAGGCAAGGCGAATGTGGTAGCAGATGCTCTAAGTCGAAGGTGAAATTAGCACACTTAAGGATACAGGAGGTGTCGGCAGTCCAGGATATCTTGGAGAAATAGGCACAAGTGCAAGAGAGGAAGATCTGCGTGAGCAACTTGACCCTGAAACCCAATCTTGACCGGGAAATTGTATCAGGTCAACAGGGCAGTGCAGGATTTCAAGCTTTCAAGGAGAAAGAGATCGCGAGAGGAGGGAGCGATTTCTGAACCGATGAGAATGGGGTATTATACTTTCGGGACAGGATTTGTGTACCGGACATCCAAGACTTAAGGAAGAGGAAACTGGATGAAGCGCAGAAGAGCAAATATACCATACACCCTGGGGAGGTAAGGATGTACCAAGACTTGAAGAGGAAATATTGGTGGGCTGGAATGAAGAGGAATGTAGTTCAGCATGTGTCAACCTGCCTAACGTGCCAGAAGGTTGAAATGGAACATAAGAAGTTTGCAGGGTTACTGCAACCGTTACCGATTCCCGAATGGAAATGGGAAGAGGTGACCATGGACTTTGTGACTGGCCTTCCGATGACCAAGTCACACAAAGATGCAATCTGGGTGGTAGTAGATCGATTGACCAAGACAGCGCACTTCATACCGGTCAACGAAAGGGACTCGATGGAAAAGTTTGCTCAGATATATACCCGAGAAATTGTGAGGTTGCATGGTGTACCGTTGAGCATTATGTCAGATAGGGACCCTAGATTCACTTCAAGGTTCTGGGGTAAGTTTCAGGAGTCCTTGTGCACGACCATGAAATTCAGCACCTCTGCCCATCCGCAGACAGACGGTCAATCCGAAAGAGTCATTCAGATACTGGAAGACATGCTCCAAGCATGTATCTTGGACTTTGGAGAAAAGTGGATTAAGTCTTTACCACATGCGGAGTTAGCATATAACAACAGCTATCAGGCGTCGATCGAAATGGCACCGTACGAAGCATTGTATGGGCGAAAATGCCAAGTACCGATATACTGGGGATGGACAGAAGAAGGAAATGTTAAGAAGACTGGTGAAGTATGCATTCAGGAGATGACGGACAAGATCAAGTTAATTCGAGAAAGGCTAAGGGCAGCGGAAAGCAGACAGAAGAGTTGTGCAGACTCTAGGAGAAGGGAACTGGAGTTCTAAGTAGGTGACCGTGCATTCTTGAAGTTGACTCCTAGTAGAGGAATCTTGAAACATCCGAGAGGAGGGAAGTTGAGTCCTAGGTATTTAGGACCGCTCCAGATATTGGAGAAAATTAGACCGGTTGCCAACCGATTGGATCGACCTGATGGCCTAACTGGGATGCATGATGTATTCCATGACTCTCAGTTAAAGAGGTACAACCCCGATCCGAGTCATATACTCAATGAGGAACTGTTGGAGTTGCAACACAATCTGAATTATGTGGAGAGACCCGTCAAGATCTTGGAATGGAGTACCAAGACTCTTCGAAACAAGCAGATACCCATGGTGAAGATACTTTGGGATCATCATGGAGCACAGGATGTGACATGGGAAATGGAGGAATGGTTAAGACGGAAGTATCCGGATATGCTCGAAGGGTATGAAATCTGAATTTCAGGACGAAATTCTCTTAAGGGGGAGGGGATGTAATACCCCTTCCAAAACCACTTTTGACTATGGGGAAAAGTCATGCATTGCATAGCATTTTGCATTTTATGTGGTAGCTTAGAATTATTTTAATTGAACGGATGCATGTGAATTTCCCGTTACTCTTGCATTTGAATTGATTGATGTGCAATAGGTTGTCAAAGATTTGGATAAGGGAGGTTTGGTCGAAGATTTGGAAGGATGAGTGTTGGGGGATGGCTAGAACTGATTGTTGAAAAAAAAAATTAGTATTGGAGTTGTCTTGGAATAGCGGGGAAGTTGGTGATTTCCTTTGGTGACCCGAGTTCGAATCCTACCTTTTGTAAAGTTAGTTTCTCTTTTTGAAAACTCCTTCCCTTCGAGTTTCCATGTCTTGGCCGAAAAAGATCTAGCAACCCTAGAGAAATTTTAGTGTCATTATTCCAAAGAAATAAGTCTCTATATTTAATCCCTAAATTTAAGGACCTTGATGTGAATAAAGTTCACTTTTAATTTTCAGCTTTTATTCGTTAGGATTTTCGAAAAACCTTAGCTAATAAATAAAATTCCAGCTTGATTTTAGCTTAATGGATGTTACCATGGATAGTTGGAATTAAAGAATCATTTTTCTAGTAGGAAACCTTGTTGATTTTAACCCTAGAATGTTAGCTAAAAATCTGGAAAATTTTCTAGCAAGTGCCGCCACTTCTTGGAGGAACTTTAGCTCAACTCAAACTCATCCAAAGCTAGGAAATCTTATCCTAAATCCCTTAGCAAATCAGACTTTTATTTCAATCCTAATTCAGCTAGGATCTTCTTCCTAAACCTAGCAGAATTTCGGCAGCTTTGTGTTAACACGAGCTGTCCGAAATTCCAGCACTCTTTAAGTACAATCCAACCCTTCAAACCCTAGCTCAAAACACCTAAATACTTCTCATCAATTCAGATTACCTTAGTTGCACAAAACCAGAATTTTATTCTCACAAAACTACAGAATTTTCGTCCAGCTTATGCCCAGAATTTTCAACAGCTTTGCACTCCAAAACCTACCAAAACTTCTTGTTGATTAAGCCAAATTCCAGAACCTAAAGACCACACTTTTCTCCTCTGGACTCTCGTCAAAAACAGGAGCCAAAACAGTCCAAAAATCTGTCACACTTGCACAGGATTTTCGGCAGCTTTGTACAGAAATTTCGGACAGCCTTGTACTCCTATTCCAACTGAAATTCTACATACAAACACACCAAAAAACCCCAGCTGATCAAGCTATTTTTCTACGCCTAAAACCCTCATTGTTTCTCTAAAAATTTCGATAGAACTACAGCAAAATTAGTCCAGAAATTCTTCCTCTTCTATTCAGAAATTTCGCACAGCACATAAGGCCATCTTGCACAGAATTTTAGTCTCCAAAGCCTTCTCAAACTCTTCCTTGTTTAGCCCAAAACTCTGAACACAATCAGCCCTTCTGTTGACCAATATTTCGGTCAGCACAAGGGAGCAAATTGTAGATTATTTTCTCCCCTTAAACTCACCTAAATTCAGCAACAAGGAGTGACATCACATGCTGCAATTTTCGGCCTTGCTATCCACGAAACCTAAAGCCATTAGGAGTCTTTCTAAACACCATCATCTAACCCTAAACCAATCTCCATTAACCCTAAAGCATAGTAGCCGATTACCCTCTCCATTCTACACAAAAATTCCAGCAAATTCTCTTTGCAAATTTTCGAAAAACTCAAGAACTATTCTAAGCAAAGATCGAACACACTTTAAGGTATGCAAAAAAAATCCTCTCAACCTCTTGATGCCGTTTTCTCTAATGATTCTTTTCTCCTTCTTCTTCCCTTAAATCACGCCACATAGAGGCTGATTTCATCTTCTTCTTTAATTTTCGGTCAAGAGGAGCAAAGGAGGTAGCTTTTCTCTTCTTTTCAAGCGAACTCGAGACGATCACCATAGGAGCATCGAGACCTCATTACCCAGTTGTTGCAAGGTAAAGGAATACCCACCCTTGATGCCAAAAGTAAGGTTTAATGATGTCTAATAGTGGGATGAACATACGGTCATGGTATATGATCTTTGGGGATTGGATAGTTTACTTGGAATTAAATAGGGGATTGCGAATTGTTGTGAAAATAAATAAGATTAGAGCATGTTTGAATTAATTGAGACTCTGATCATGATATTATATGGTTTAGATCAGGAGGATAATTAAGGAAAGCGAGCTGTGAATTTATCTCGTTTATCTAAGGCATATCAAGTAAGTCCTTGTATAAACTCTTTTGTAAAATGTGGTGATGCTAAGTCTTTGTATAAACTCTTTTGTAAAATGTTGTGATGGCAAGTCTATGTTGTGAAGCTTTGTAAAGCTATTGTTGAACTATGTTTGCTTAGGTTGTAAACGTGGATATTTATTCTTTAAACGGTTTTATCAAACTAAAGATTTTATGAAGAAAACTATTCTTTTCCTTAACCTTTTAGAAATCTCTTTTAAAGAAAACCACGTTAAACAAAGCCAAGGTTTGGAAATATTGTGAATCAGGAATTGACGGATATGTTCGTTGAGTATTCAATAAGGGTAGGCTAGCAATACTAGTCTTGGAGGGCTAGCGTAAGTCTTCTGGCAGGAGGCCACCTCCAAAAGATGAACTCTGCTTGAAAAGGCGACAGTGTTGGTTGGTCAGGCCAGTCTGAGCTAGCATTTGTACCTGGTATGGTATTATATATATTCCCGACATGGACACCCAGATGGTTTTGTTGGGTGTAGAGATGGAGGAGTATCTCACCCGGTGAGTTGTACACTTACCTTGATCAGAACGCCCAACGTGTGGTAATCTGGTCCGGACAATGTGCACAAAGTGTGGTGCCTTGGCCATTTTGTTCTCATGGAGCCCAATGTGTGGTAACATGACTGTTTATTCGAGTGGAGGATTTATTTTGTACAAAATATGACAATGAGGAAAACCCACTCCTTGCAAAAAGAGATTGTTTATGACTTGCCCAAATATTTCTACAAATGTTTCGCACTTTGCATACACGTACTATTCAAAATACTATGTGCACACACAGGACTTGCTGACATTTATTCTCACACTTTTTACATCATTTTTTCAGGAGATAGACTATGCTGAGTCAGCGGGGCATTGATAGTTGAAGTTTTTCTAATTATTGTCATCTTTGCATAGGAGGCATTTGTTGTTCTTGCTGTTGAACGCTTAATTGTTTTTATTTTGTTTTGCTCCACGTTGAGCCTTATGTAATAAGAGTATCTCTTTATTTATCTAAGTTGAAGCTCTTGGAGGTTACCTTTGTATTTTTATACCTCGTTTTAAAGACCCCTTGTCCTATGGGACGGGGCGACATCCCTACCCTTTTAGGGTACGTAGTCATGGGGTGTTACATTATCACCCAGGCTAGTGGTCCTTATTGGTCCAAACAAATCCATATGAATTAATTTAAGAATTTTTGAGGTGGAAATCATTTTTTTAGGTTTGAAGAAGGTTTTGATTTGTTTTCAAAAATTGGCATGCATCACAAATTTTGCTTTTATTAAACTTCATTTTGGGCGGTTCCCTAAGTAGCACTTTTCAGGATAATTTGTTTTGCAAATCAAATGATACATGGCCTAATCTTCTATGCCAGAGATAGCTATCCTTGTCATGAACGGAGAGGCATCTAATACTATATGCTATGAAATCATTTAGATAAAATACATAAACATTTCTAATATGATTATCAACAAAGATTGTTTCATTATTTGAGCTATCTGTAATAGAGTAAGAATCTTTCTCAAAAATGACTTTGCAACCATTATCACATAATTGGATAATGCTTAGCAGGTTATTTTTCAGTTCATCAATTAATAACACTTACTTTATAATAGTTGAAGATCCTTTACCAATGTTATCTATGCCAAGAATTTTTTCTTTCTTTTTGTCTCCAAAGGTAATGAATCCATCATTTGTTAATTGCACATCTTTTAATAGAGCTGCATTTTTGGTCATATATCTTGAACATCCTCTGTCTAAAAACCACTTTGTAAAGCTCATTTTCTCCAATGAACGTACCTATACAAGAGAAGGGAGAGTGATTTTTTGTACTCATATTTTTGCACCGATTTCAACTTTCTTCTTAATATGACACTTAGATACTTTGTGTCTAGATTTTTCACAATATATGCAATATTTGTGTATCATATAAGATGAAGCAGCTTTTACAAAGTAAGATATGTGATTCTTGGATATGATCTCATGCCTATAACTTAGGCCATTTCAGTTTCCAGCTGTGTGTTGAGCACCAATCAAAAATTTCAAGTTGTTTTTGCCATTTGTAAATTTTTCAATGCATGTAGTGAGATCTGTTAGTGTTGTGCCCAAGAGGCAATCACTTGTACATTGTATATGAAACATTTTATTTTAATAAAAGGCATTATTTATCTTACAGTTTCTTTTGTTTACTTTTAAGTAATATAATTGTTCGATAAAGTCCCTTGTACAATACTGTGTTAAGAAAATTATGATAGAGATCATGATATGAGATTTCTACTACATTAGATGATGTTAGTACTTAAATAGTCCCTAGTCATAGTATTAATGAGACAGGACATTATTAATGTGTTAAAACTAGCATGTGTTAGACTTCCTGATTTGATCAAGTAGTGGTTCTCATAACCGTGAGTATTGAGAAACTCAAAGTTAACAAATGGATACTTGTTAATGGAACAAGTTCATTGGATGACCTAGCTTTGAGATAATCACATGGATAACTATTTAGTGCCAGTGATATAATCTCAATATAGCAAATGTGCAAGTATCCTTAGACTTGATATCTCTAAGGTACTTTGTTTGCTGAGCTTTGTACTTTGATTCCAATCTCTGGAGCTCGATCGAGGGCCGCCTATGGGATGGATATTGGGTACATTGTGAGGTAAACGAAAGTAGTTGAGAGGGTCAATAAAGGATTCAGCACTCCTAATAGTAGGGGCGAATATCTCACGGCCACTTGTAGGAATTACTACTCGGAAAGTCCTTGGCCAAGGCAATCGTGTATTGAAAATAGTTCCAATTGATACACATCTAGAGTAGTGGGTTCTGGTACAAGTACTATTATATTCAGGCCGGAATTATTTCTGGAGGGAGTTGGCACTAATTCCGTACTCCAAACTGAATGAGATATTGTATGGTGAAATGAGTTAATTGCACTGAAGTTTGTTATTGAAGGGTTAATGTCAAGCCACATGACTTCCTGGACTCTTGGGTGGTCATGATGCGTTGTTAGATACCGCTCATGATCTGGGAATGTGGGTTTATTAATTGATGAATTAATAAACCAATCCTTTTTAGAATTAATAGGATTAATTTTAATTAATTATGAATTATTAATCTCAAAGACGTTTGGATTAATTTATGTTCGCTACCAATTGACTGAGAAACCTAATAGGTTATACATATTAGAGGATTATATACTCAAGATGTTATTTGATAATGTAGTGGGGTTGATTGAGAGAAAGAGAAGTTGTTGTGGACAAATTATAATTAGTTATAATTTGTAATCCAAATTGTTATTGTGAGAACTTGATGTTTTCAATTACAATTAGGGGATTCTAATAGGATTAGAATTCTCAATTTTGGGAGGGAAATTTCGTGTAATATATAGTATATGTAACACACGAAAAACCCTAGCTGAACAACACACAAAACAACAGCCACGAACATTATCTCTTCTTTTTATCTCTCTCGATTTGATCTTGATCAAAGAACCCTAGCCGCCATCTTTTCCTGCTAGGATAAGACATTTTGGTGCTTGAGTGTACCCTCTGTGTGGATTACTATTAGAGATAATCACACACTGTGATTATAGTGGTTAGACGTTCAACTCACGTGGAGGTTGATCACGGGGATTGTTGGATCGCGCCTCGACTTGAAGAAGAAATGTTTTGTTCTTCGGACGATCACCCAAAGGTAAAAGTTGTTACCTTTACTCTCTTTATGTCTTATTTTCTACACATAGACGAGTCCTGGGAGAGTATCTCGTTTTATTTTTTGCTGCGCCGTATACAATACGAGCCTAAGATACCCAACAAGATCATTGACTCTATTTTTCATATCATCAAAATTGCTGACCATACCTTCAAGAGAATGAATTTTATCATATAAGCATTCATTTTCTAAAGACACATGATGTAGGGCAGCGATGATAACATCATTTTCCATAATTGCACACATATGTGACTCAAGAGAGGCTTTGTTCTCATTCAACAACTTTATATTATCATCTAACAAATAATCTATTTTCATTTTCATTTCTTTATTTCTTCTAGACAGTTTTTTTAGTCTATGGAACATGTCAATTACCAATTCATTTGGATTACCATGCTTTTCATGATCAGAATTACGTAGATCAGATATGAAGTTAGAGGTAGTAGAATTCAACTCATTTTTCATCGCCATGAAGTATATGTTGGCAGTTTCATTTTCAGAATCATCTACCTCAGACTCAGACTCATTTTGTCCCCAAGTTCCCCTCAATCCTTTACCATTCTTTACTTTAAGATCCTTCTTCTTCTTCTTAAGCATTCTGCCTTCCTTTTCTTTAGCAACTGGACAATCAACAATGAAATGTTCCGTTCTTTTACATTTATAACATTGAGGCTTAAATGCTGAGGTTTGTTCCTTTCTCTTCATAAATCTCTTTCCTCTTTTAAAAATCCCTTTGTTGAATATTCTTCTAAATTTCTTTGCAATCGTGGTCAGCTCTTTGATGTCTACTTCAGTTTCATCACCACGATCCGATTGACTAGTTTCAGCTTCCTCATCTGCAGCTTTTAGAGCTATTCCCCTTTTCCTTGATCATGGTCATAAGATTCTTAAAACCTCTTGAGTTTCATTTCATGCGTTAGAAGTGATCTAATCAGCTCTTCAGTTAGTAAAGATTTCAGATCCTTAGATTCTTCTACAGCTAGAGCTTTCAATTGCCAGCTCTTAGGCAATGCATCCAGATTTTTTCGGTTTTGTTCACCAAGGGAATAGACTTTCCTATAGGCTTTAAGTCCATTTGTAATATTTGTAAATCTGGTAAACATATCAGTTTTGCTTTCATTTGGCTTCATCGTGAATAATTCATAGTCATGAATTAAAAGTCCTAATTTAGATCCTTTTACTTGATTTGTCCCCTCATGGGTGACTTCAAATAGTCTCCACATATCATGGGCTGAATCACAGCCTCTAACTCGATTATACTCAGTGGCATCAAAGGCACAACATAAGATATCTATAACTTGAAAGTTCAAGTCATTTTGACATTGTCTTCGAGATGAAATTCGTCACTCTGTTTAGGTACTTTTCTACTATCAACAAATTTTGACAAGACAAATGAACCATTTTCAATTTAATTCCACAACTCAAAGTTGATTGAATAGATAGAAATCATCATTATATTTTTTCCAAAATGTGTAATTGTTTCTATTGAACAATGGAGGTCACTTTGTTAAGGATCCTTCTATATACGGGAGAGCAAATGAGTTTGCCATGAGGATATTTTCTACACGATTGTTAGATCAAGAATAGAGTAGACCAGTCTTTGATACCAAATAAAAACCTTGGGGGTGAATAAGGTTTTTGGTTAATTTTAAAAATGCTCAAATTTATTCTATTTTTTAGAAAAGAGCTCATTTGAATTTCAGACCATAAGAGCTTGCAACAATGAAAGCTTCTCAAAATGACTTACAACTTTCCTATGCCCTTAATAAGGCAAGATGCTCGATGCAATTAATGCTGGAAAAATGAGTTGGTGAGAGCAACAAACATTTCTTTTAAGGAGCAGAAATAAAGGATCAAAGATGATGGCAGCTGATTTTTAAATGCATAGAGAGACAACACAAGATTTATAGTGGTTCGATCTACCAAGATCTACATCCACTACCTTAAGCTCACACTTAAGGATTTTTAACCAGATTTCATTCACTTAACTTGATGGTATTAATCTGTACTAAATACAAGAGAGAATCACCACACTTAGCTTTCCAAAACCTCTCAGTCAACCAACAAATTCCTTGTTCATGAAGAGAGGGAGGATATGGAAAAAGGAAAATGGGAGAATTGAACAAACAATGAAAAAAACGACACGAATGACCGTTGTGCATTTTCTTTAACGTCGGCTACTTTTAGACCAAATCCAACTTAGCATAAAAATGATGTTTGATGTAGATTTGTAGGTAAATGGCCAATGACACGTTAGAAACAGTGGAAATGGTAGTCGAACGGCCCGTGAATAGTAAAAGCATATTTAGGACACGAGATGAGTTCCTTTGACTTCTAAAACCTTTGGAAGCTAGTATGCTTTACTTTTCTATGAAATGCTACGTTTTACACCATTTTGAAAATCCCTGAATATGTTTAAGGTTTATCTGAACAAGATTTATTTTTATGCCATTTTGAGCTCGAATGAACACCATAATTGGATTGAAAACCTTAACAGATGATTAAAGCACGAATTTTGTGAATTTAGTACTTTTTAGATAAAATACTTAGAATTTTCGAAAAAATGATAATTTTTAGATTCGGATATTCATAAATTGGTTGGAATGCCCTTATTGAAACATTTTATGAAAATATGATTAGAAACTTTAAATTTAATCCTCTTTTAGGATTAGAATTCCAGATTTATTAAAAGAAGTTCCTTTTGAAATTAGGTATTTGGAAAATGATCCAAATGTCTTTATTGGAATGTTTTATGGAAACCATTGGAATCAGGTATTTGGTAAATGACTGAAATGTCCTTATTAGAACGTTTGTGAACGCTTTTCAAATCGAGTAAGTATAAAATGACCTGAATACTATTAGAAATGACTTTTAAGATCAGGTAGAAGCAAAATGACCCGAATACTCTTGAAAACTTGTTTTAATGTATGAAAAGAACTTTTTATCCTGTTTCGACACAGTTTTGGAAAATGATCCCTCAATATGAGATTGGCTTTTGGAAAATGATATTTTGATCCCAGAAATTGCTTTGTTGGCCTAATGTGCCTATGGAATGAACTGATTGGCATATGGAGCCTATGAAAATAATTATTTGACTTGCGATTCAGTGTGATCAATTTTTGGAAAATGATATTTTGCCCAAAAAATATTTGTTTTGAAAATCCTACGGGAACAAATAGCCCTCTGTCCTAATCAGTTAGTAAGGGTTAGTATTGGTAACGTTGAGTACTCAGCAAGGACTTTGATCTTTGTATTAGCTCATGTTAGAGATAGACGACCTCAAGTAACTTAGCTAGTTTTAGGGATTATCTTACTGCAAACAGGATGACAGAACATTGAGATGAGTCGTCCTGGCTAGTCATTTAGTACTTTACAATTACCTTATGCCTGCGGGCATGTTATGTTGAGAGTCGTTCGTTAAATGCCAGGCGGGGACACTCGGTAGCGTTTGACTCCTTGTCACATCAATGGTGAATGACGTCGGGATTGGGACGCCTGGCTTACAGTGGTAAATAAAAGATTTAGTGTGCTGTGGTACACTTAATACATTGCAGTATACTTGTTATTTATTCTCAGTAGTACACTGTGGTGTACATACCTTTCGGTGACGCACGGTTGAGTGTTGTAGGTTGCAGTCTAAGCACAATGAGACGTGACGTTGAAGGTGAAGCTTATGAGCTTTGCATGCAGGCCAACCTTTTATTGGAGAAGTGCCTGTGATATTGAAATTGAAATACAATTTTTGAAAAATGATTTAGTTTTGAATAAACTCTTCCTTAGTGAGTTTTGGAATTGATTTCAGTGGAAAAAGGAAAAGAAAACTTTTCTGTAGTGCCTTTTAGGAGCAAAACGCAATATTTCCTTACTCTTTCTTTCTTTCTTTTTTTTTTTTTTTTTGTAAAGCATTGGCACACACGGGACTCACTGGGTGATTTTTGTTAGAATTCGTGGACTCCCAAATGAGGAAAACATCTATGAATCCTTTCCGAGGACCCAATCCTAACGACTAAGACAATCTAGGCATTATAGAATTACCTCTGCTTGGCGTAATCAAGATCTTGGATTCTGGTTTTACTATCGTACATCTAACTTGAATGATCACCAGACGCTGTGATGTGCGAACGCCCTCTATTAAATACACATGACGAACTAACTCGTTACCCCATGAGTGCTAGCACTTAGAGTTTGAGATGCTTAAATTTTTTGGTGAATGGAGACATGAATATTAAAAAAGAGTTGCCTTGAGAAGACGGCTAGGGTTTTCTTTTAAAACCATCCGAACCTCTTGGAGTCCAACTCTGATAATATCTTATTATATTTTATTTTAAATTCAAATTAAATTAAAACTGGTATAATAAAATTTTGCCATTATCTCGGTAATTTAACTAATTAATTTTTTGAGTTAGATTCTTACAATCTGGACATCATCCAAATACATTGAATGTAGACATATTTTCAGATTCATTGTATCTGTTCAATTTTCTAGGTTCGATTAGCTTAGATATTTTTCCAGATTCATCGAACCTGATTACAAGAAAAATAATCTAACGAGTTCGCTTATTGTGTGACCCTATAGGTTCATTTAACACTAGCAGTGTATGTACCCAAATCACATTTGAATAGCCTACAAGTTATAAGCGGTTTCTAGCAAAATATTATAACTATCCAGATAAAATGAAGATTAGTGAACCAAACCATAACTTTATATTTAGTCCTTTTGTCACACAATATTCAGATTAAGTATAAGGCACGGAGCATATCATCCTTATTAAGCTTAATCAATTATTTCTTGATCTCATAATAGACTGTTCAAACAAAGTATATCAATATCTTAGATTGATATATTTGAGCATGGCCATGCATTTTAACAGTCTAACTTATAATAGGGCCCACGGATATCTCTTCCATAATTGAGAGGGACAAATTCCTTCACTATTAATCGTATTCCTCTCCCTGATTTATCCTATATCCAACAGTAGTTTAATTTATTATTTGGTTAAAGACAATTTTAGACAACGTCAAAATATAAATTTTATCAAGTAGGAAACTATGATGAATTCAGGTCGAAGGACTTTTAATATCATTTTGGTTAGAAAGTACGTATGACATGTTCCATGAAGTACTCTCACAATAGGTCATGTCCAATGCAATGTTCTCTAACATTTATTTATGTTTTGACTTGATATCACATATATCCATGACCAGTAAAACATAGCCATCAAGCCACAAATATACTAATTTTAATTTAGTATTGTTCTATTAATAATAATCGATTAGAGACAATTTAAGAATAGTCATTGTATTGATTGTAGGGTTTTACTATCAAGTCACGTACTTGATGACCACAAATTTAAATGCACTATTCATGGAAAAAAATGTCTCATAGTATTACATAATTCATAATGACAATAGTATAAGTACAAATTAACTCTAGGGCATATATCCGTAACAATTTTTCACTCACATGTGTCTTTTATCTTACTATTTTGTAGGATCCAGTGTTGAGCAGACCTACAGATAGAAAAATGGTACTATAGCGATAACAGTCTAAGTCCAGATGATCTCTCTTTTAATCATGTACTTTATTACTGATGTAGTATAGAGATTGCATGTATGAGATTCTTTGTTGTGTGTGTGTGTGTGTGTGTGTGTGTGACCATCAGTATGAGATGTTTGTATCAGTCTGGGCCTTGGTTACTTATTTAGTTGTTCATTATAAAGACCCCTTGTCTAGGTAATTGGATGAGACAACACCTAATTTTTGTATGCTTCTATTGTTACTTTTGGTAGGGGTGTTACATACCCTTATATCAATTTGGTGGGTATCTCTATTGCACTAATCAATCCTAAGAGGCAGTAAGATCCAATATCCATTTAGTTTGGGGGAAATAAAGCTCATATCTCTAGATGACCACACCACCCTTCAATCACCTAGATCTCACCCTTAAACCCTTCTCTCGAGTCGATTCAAGAGAAACAAATAAAGTAAATCTACCAATCGAGCCTTCAAATTTTAACCACATCTCTTGAAATTATTAGGATAAGAAAACCCAACTAATTGAAATACACAATACATAACAAGTGATTGGATACCTAAAATAATTTGTAAATAACTTAAATAGATGTCAAAATTTAGCAAAATAAGAGTTCAACCTTTTAAATACATCATTAATCAACAAAAGTGTGATCAAAATCAACAAGGAAATGGAAGAGAAGAAAATAAAATTATAAACAAATTGATCTCTTCTTTCTCTTGCAATTTCCCTTTGAAGATGCTCTCTTTTCCTCCAAATGAGATTTGAATCCTTTCTTGAGCTCCTCCTTAGTGTCCTAGGGCTTGAGAGTGGCTCTCCCTCTTGTTGTTCTATTCTTTGACAAGACAGCGAAAGGATCTATTTATAGTGGTCTTGGAAAACGCTTGAAATCTACTGTGTTCTGACTTGTCCCGAATCGAACTGGTGCATGTTGTGCATTTTTTCTTGAAGATTTTGAATCCTGCTCCACACCAGCACCTATTTTGAATCCTTTTAATTTTCTTGTTCTAATTCCTTAACTTTCTGTAAATAACTAGTACCTTTAAACCGATACATGTTATTTCTAGAATATTTTCCTAAACTCTTTGTTCTGAACCAGTGCCTATTTACTCTTGAACCAGGTGCCAGTTTGATTCTTCTTACTCTATTTTCACCCTATTTCTTCAATTATCTCTTTTTCATGCATTCTACATAAAAAAAAAAAAGGTAAAGCACAGGGGAAATGAGCAGTCATTTGATCATAAATTTAGCATAACTTGATACAAAACGACTAATAAATAAGGACATAATGAGCACTCATTGTTAATCCTTTTCCACTTTAGGTAGTGCTAAAGACCTAATTCAAGTAGTTTATTTACCTGATGCTCCTCCTTTCTTCTGTCAATCATCTCGTACCTTGCAAGCTTCTCATGTTTCCCTACAGCTTCTGGCTCTCTCTCTCTCTCTCTCTCTCTCTCTCTCTCTCTCTCTCTCTTTGTAATATATATATATATATATATATATAAAGGATTTAATATATTTATATATATATGTATATATACATGAAAAGGGATTAAACGGAATTTATTAGTGAATTAATAATGTACAAACTTGATGTGTAGAGAATGGATACTTAAACTATCCATTTTACAAATACTTTTAGCCTCTAAAGGAAATATTGAGAAATGAGAATACGTAATAGAGGATTGACTACGACAACCCTCATTAGCCATGAAATCTGCTAGCATATTAACTTCTTTAAAAATATAGATTATGGAGACCAAATGAACTCTTACAAAACTTGAATAACTCCTTTAAATTCCATGGAACTCTAAGAAAACCTGAATACATATGAACAAGGGCTACTGAATTTTTTTTGGATTTGGACATCATAAATCTAAAGTACAACACAACATTTTAGACCTTGTAGAAATGCAAGAGCTTCTGCTTTCAAATTGGTGGCACACCCAAGAAAAGAAGCAAAGATAGAATGAAATATTTCATTCAAAAAATGGAAAACTCCACCTACACTAGCTAAGCTCGAATTACCTTTAAAAGTTCCATCAATATTGACGATAAAATGTTTAGCCATATCTATCTTATCCCTCCATAGTGTAGGCTAAATGACTACATTATATTGAGAGGACCAGGAGATGGATAAATAAGTAAGAGCTTCCTAAAAGGAAACTGTAGGTGCTAGTAGAAAGCTGGAATTGTAATTTTTTAGGAACAACCAAATTTGACGCTATACACAGAGTGCTGAAAAATGATTTCTATATAAAATCATTGCATTCTACTCTTTCTAAATATTCCAATGAATTGAAGTTTTGAAAATCCTATACATGATGCCTTTCAGGCCAGACACCATCCAGAGATCATAAATGACATTAGTGAAGGATTGAACATAACAGAGCATGCAACCTTCAGTGAATAAAAATGGAAGAACATGGCATATATCAGAGTATTGGCATAGCATGGGGGGATAAAACACATACCTGTTGAAGCCTTAAAAACAAAAATAACATGGTTGAATCAATTGAAGCTGAAAAACAGCTTCTTCCTTCTTCAACGTCCAATGAACACCAGTGAAGCTTCCTTTCTTCCATCTCTGGTTCTTTTTCTCCTTCAGTGGAATGCTAAGCTTTTTAATTCACAGAATATGACCACAGCCTAAATCCAGTTCGTGAGCACATAATTTTGGAAGAGAAAATAAAGATCACTTAGATGTCTTTCACTCTTTTCACTAGCTTTTCCTTCACTGCCTAGGTTGGCATTTATAGGCAGTCTTCATGAACCAAACCCAGAAGCCAGAAAACCAAGAGACACAAATGTCTTCTCGGTTGGCTTCCTTTGGCTTCAAAACCAAAAGCCAAAAGAAGGAAAATCAAGAGACACGAGAAAGACAGAGAGCCAAGAGACATCCGGAAAATATATTTCTATTTTTTCCTTTTTCTTTTATTTTATTTTTCCGCACAGAAAGCCAAGAGTCATGAAACCAAAAATAATTATTTTGATAAAAATAATATTCTTGGGATTTTATACCCGAATATTATAAACAAAATAAATTTCGACTTCACTCCAAACTCTTCTAAACTGTGTCCGGAAAAATCCTCTGGTCCAAGCTATTGGGCCAAAATAATGTTTATTATTTTCCTTGGACCTGAAAACTCCAAAATAATAAACATTAATTATTTTTCTTATGATTAAATAAATAACCCAATAAATAATTAATGGACCCAAATGAACCAAAAAATAATTAAACATTAATTATTTATTTCTTGGGATTTAATTAAATAAATAACCCAATAAATAATTAAGTAATAATTATTTTCCTCTAGTTTAAGTCCCGGTTAATTTTTCTAATTATTCAAACTGAACCCAGTCTTGAATAATTAATTAACCAATTAAACTAGATAATAAATTTCTCTCTAATTATTTTATTCCAGTCCAATAATAAATTAGACTTCCCGAATAAAATAAAACTCTCTCAATTGATATCATTTTCTCAATCCAAAAATTAATTAAGACTTATGGGCTATTCCGAGGACCAAAAGACATATCGCCTTGGCTACTAAAATGACCAAAATACCCCTACTATATAAATAAATGTATTTTGCATTTTAAATATTACCTAATATCACCATAAGGAAATATTGACCCCAAGGACAATGCTGCATTAGCAGAGTCTTCAACCTACAAGTGAAAATGACTAGAATACCCATCTACACATCGCCGTACATTTAGAGAGGAAGAAGTGTACTAATACCTCTCTAAAGACATCTACCATCCTTAGGCCTCTAGTCCAATGATCCACAACTTCCTGGAGTGTTTCTGTTTTCCAATGGAGCTACCCTTAAGCAAACATCCAAGTCATGTTTCTCAGGATCCTGGATATTTAGATCATCCGGACAACCACAAGGGGCGATATAGTATAGAAACTATCTTGTACAAGTCTGTCTTAACAAACTAGTCACACATACCCAACATACAAGTATATTGGCCCTCCGATAGAACCTCAATTACAGTATATCAAAGCATATGCTTCCAGCTTCGCCAGACCACCAACTCGTACTCAAGTCATAAAGTACTAGTCCACGCTGTAGCGGTAATAGTATAGGTTTCTACCATATAGTACTTTTTAGAAACCACTACTACAGATCCTGTTCTACGTATTCGAAACACGCTTATGTCATGAAGTGAGTGGACTACTCACTGGCTAAAGGTAAGCTATTTTTCACCTGGAATTCATAACATTATAACCTAAACATGACAAGATTTTCATTCTCATCAATCGGTTAAGAACAGTTGTTTATGTGTTTAATTAACCAATGATACATACCTTACTGTAAAAGACTTCCCTTTACATGGATCAGTTATTTACACACAATGGGTTTATTCCAAACGAAATTGTATACAAATGATGAAAATGATTTCACAAACGATTTCTGACAAATAAATTCTTTTATTAACATATTCGATATTTTCATCAGAAAACTAGTCTAAGAGGGCATTTTCCCTACAATCTCCCACTTGCACTCTAAGACTAGGTAAGTCCTTAGATGCCCACCATAATGGCATCTAAGTATCTTTTGAAGACTCTCTCAGCCAAAGGCTTGGTGAATGAATCTGCTAGATTGTTCACAGAAGCAATCTGTACCACCACCATATCCCGTCTTTGGATATCTCGGATCAGGTGGTACTACTTTTCTATATGCTTCCCCTCTTTGTGGTTCCAAGGTCCATTTGAGGTACTTGAGAGTATGCTTTACAACATGCCAACTAACCTCCTCAAGGTTTGACTGACATCTGCTAACTAAGCCTACGGCAAAGCAGATATCTGGCCTAGCACACAGCATGGCGTACATGAGACTTCCCACAGCTGAAGCGTAGGAAATCCTACTCATCCTGTCCTTTTCTTCTTGAGACTTCGGACAGTCCCTCGAAGAAAGAGACAACCTATATCTACAAGGGTTTAGAACCCCCTTGCATGAGTCCATGTTGTACTTAGCCAGCATCTTGTCAATGTATGCGACTTGGGATAATCCTAACATTCTTTGCTTCCTATTTCTAAGAAGTCTAATCCTGAGAATGTAGCTGGCTTCACCCAAGTCTTTCATACTGAATTGACTAGATAGCCAAACCTCTGTAGATGACAATGACCCTACAATATTTCCAATTAGTAGAACGTCATCTACATACAAGACAAGAAAAACTACATTAAACCCCTCAAGATTCTTGTACACACATGATTCATCCTCATTTTGAATAAAAACTATAAGACTTCACAGTCTTCATCAAAACGAATGTTCCATGCACCCATTCTTGCTTAAATCCATAAATGGATTTCTTAAACCTACAAACCATATGTTCTTGGCCTTCAGCAATAAAACCTTCTGGTTGGGACATATAGATGTCTTTGCTAAGATGGCCATTCAAAAAATGCCGTCTTGACATCCAATTGCCATATCTCGTAGTCATAGTGACATGCGATGGCAAGGAGGATACGGATGGATTTACGCATGGCTACCAGGGAAAAGGTTTTCTCGTAATCAATCCCTTCTTTTTGAGTATACCCTTTTACCAAGCCTAGCTATGAAGGTTTCCACCTTCCCATCCAGTCCCTTCTTCTTCTTATACACCCACTTACACCCAATGGGTTTTATCCCTTCAGGTGTAGTTACAACATCCCAACCCTGATTGAAGTACATAGACTCAATCTTGGCTTTCATTGATTTATGCCATAGATTTACATCGGCATCAACAATTGCCTCCTCGTATCTAGTGGGATTTTGTTCCTGATGGTCAGAGACCAGCTTAAAAGCTTCTCTATTCCATCTATCTGAAACTCTAGATACTCTCCCATTGCGACAAGGCATCATGTGTACAGGCTCTTGAGGCTATGCCTCTTCTTGTTCCACAATCAAGTCAGAAGAAGTTGCTTCCGAAGATAACTTCTCCTCGAGTTCCAACCTAGTTGAACCTTTTGTGAAAGTACTTTGATCATCCTTTAAGTATCTAGCATTGGTACAAACTAGTACCTTCAGCTCCTTTGAATGATAAAAGTAACCACCCTTTGTTCCTTTTGGACACCCAACAAAATAGCATAATTCTGATCTTGTTACCAACTTGTCTCCCTTGATCAGTATATAAGTTGGACAACCCCATATCCTGAGATGATTCAGACTTTGGCTTACGCCCAGTCCATATCTCTTAGGGAGTCCTAGGTACTGACATAGAAAGCACCAAGTTCAGAATGTATACTACTATTTCCAGGGCATATCTCCAAAAAGATACTGGAAGAGTAGCATGAGATATCATGCTTCTGACCATTTCCATCATTATCCTGTTCCTTATCTCAGCTACTCTATTCTACTGGGGTGTCCCCGGCATAGAGAGCTGGGATACTATCCCATGATGCACCATGTAGTCTTTGAATTCACCTAAGAGTTACTCTCCACCATGATCCGATCGTAAGGTCTTGATTAATTTAGTTGTTCGATGCTCCACTTCAACCTTAAACTCCTTGAACTTGTCAAAAGAGTCAGTCTCGCGTCTCATCAGGTAAATGTAACAAAATCTTGTACAATCATCCGTGAAAGTAATGAAGGACTCAAAAACCTCCTCTAGCTGGTGTAGACATGGGACCATACACATCAGTGTGAACAAGACTCAGTACCTCCTTGCCTCTATCCTCCTTAGGGATAAAAGACCTTTTGGTCATCTTTCCCATTAGGCTAAATTCACACTGAGGCCAATTTTCCAATCTCAATGTGCCCAAAGGCCCATCATGGATTAGCCTCTGAATCCTGGTTGAGTTGATATGACCCAACCACAGATGCCAAAGATATGAGTTATTGATATTGGTCTTTCTCTTCTTATTTAAAAGTTCAAATTGAGCATTATTTGATTAATTATTAATAGGGTTTAAATAGAATAGATTTCCATACATGTGCCCAGTACATAACATTTCTTCATTTCTACTGATAGAAATACCAGAATGGAAATCTTCAGAATATCCTTGATTTATAAGTTTTGCAACTAAAATTAAATTCTGACAAAAATCAGGTACATATAAAATATCTATTAAAACCACTTTATTATTACAATCAAAACAAGATCCAGCTTTCCCACTACAAGGGCCCAGACTTGTGCTCTATTTCCACACGTAATCCATGATCACCCTTCTTAAGTCTTCTTATCTTTCTAAACCCCTGGAAGGAGTTACAGATATGATCAGTGGCTCCTAAATCAACAATCCAAGTAGAAGTTGATACAACCATTGATATAGACTCTAGATAGAGAACATTACATGTGGGATTTTTCTTGGATTGAAGATCTGGACACTCCTTTTTTCAGTGTCCCTTCTTCATATATATGAAGCACTTGCCCTTTACTTTGTCTTTGGGCTGGGTCTTAGGCTGGGCTACTGTGTTTTCCTTCTTCCTTTTGAACTTTCTGGGCTTAGATCCAGTTCTTGAGGAAGAAGCCTTAGCAATCATGGCCATTGAACGTGGCTTCATGACCTTCTCTGCCATCTGAAGTTCCTTCATCAACACAGTCAAACTTATATTGTGATTTAGTTTGAACTGAGTAAAGGAATCCAGTAGAGATTCGAAAACCATGTTCACTTGGCTCCCGTGGTCAATGTAGCCCCTAAGATATCCGCCTCCTCGGAAGCAGCAATCAAATTGAGCATATGCTCCCTGACTAATGTTCCATCAGCCATCTTAGTATTTATTATAGTTCGAAGAACCTCCTGCCTTGTGGGCTCGCTCTTAATTGCAAAAATAATGGCCAATGAATGACTAATTTTATACGCAAAAGCTATGTGCTCGTATTTAAACTAGAGCACATCAGACATGGAGACTAATATATAGCAACTTGCTATTTCTTTAGCTTTCTTACATGCCTTCACAGCCTCTCACTCTATTGTCGGTGGAACCATTCCCGATTACAGGGTAGGTCTCGTAAAGGACATACTTATACTCCACGGCTGTGAGTATTATGTTCAGGTTCCTCTTCTAGTCTACATAGTTTGGTCCCGTTAACTTATTCTCACGGAGAATAACGACCAAAGGACTAAAAGAACCTCCCACCATTTTCGAAAAATTGAATAATAAAAGAAAGGATTTAGTTTGTGAAAATAAATTTGTGTACAGAAATTAATTTAGCTCATAGGAAAACTGAATCCAATATATTTTCTATGCCAAGGATTAAATCCTTTGAGAAAATATCCAAGGATAACCATTTAATTTTTTTAAAGAAAAAATATTTTTCCTTGCATAAATATTCTCAAAGACTTTGGTCTTTGAGAAACCGCGCACATTGGTACACAAAATAAATAGCATGCTAGAAAACAGTAAACGTTTTCATGCTTTTCTATTTTTCAACCTATGTGGCTAAATAATAGAATTAAACACATTAATTAATTAATTATCTTGTTTAATTCTAAAATCCTTTACTAATATTTTTCATGCAAATATATTCCAAGAATATAAACTATTGCAAAAATATTAACTTCGCCTGGTATGGGACCCAAATTAAAATTTTGAAAAAAAAAATTAAAAAATAGACTGGCGGTCCAATGCACCCGCCGCATCGGATCTACGCCCAATTGGCCTGTGGTCCACCAAGGCAGAGGTGCACCGTGCCGCACCGGATCACACTCCAGCAGCAACCCGTGGAGTGACCCGCACCCGCGACCCAAGCCCGCTTCCTCTCTGCCGTTGACCCGATAAAGATCTGGGCCTTTATTCGGAAAGCGCCGCGCCCGACCCGGTCTTCAATTGTAATGCAATTGCAAATTTCAAATTGAATTTGGCTGGAATTTCACTGTATCAAGCCAGCTTATACGGCTCCAGTGGCACGGCTCGTAACACATGAACAGAGCGACTCGGTGCAAACGGCTCGGCTCGGCTCCTGGCTTAGGAATAGTAATCTTCTTCTCCAGAATGTGTTTTCTGCGAAATTCTTCAGCGATTTCTTCTGGGTTTGATTCCTTTGGTTTCTTTGGACATTTTTCATTCACAAAACTCATCCAAACCAAAACTACAACCGTCTATACCCATTTAAATTGGATTTACACGATCAAATCCACTAAGCCAAATTTCACAAAATGCTCTGTGAAAATTTGCAGACAGCTATTTCCATACCATAAACAGCGAAGGATCACATATTTAAACTCCAAACAATGTTCTTCTCCATTTTTATTAACTAACATACTCCCTAAGTCAATCAAATTCATGCTCTGATACCACTTGAAGGATTGAACATAACAGAGCATGCAACTTTCAGTGAATAAAAATGGAAGAATATGGCATATATAGAGTATTGGCATAGCATGGGGGGATAAAAATATACCTGTTGGAGCCTTAAAAACAAAAATAATATGGTTGAATCAATTGAAGCTCAAAAACAGCTTCTTCTCGGTTCTTTTTCTCCATCTCCGGTTCTTTTTCTCCTCCGGTGGAATGCTAAGCTTTTTAATTCACGGAATATGACCACTGTCTAAATCCAGTTGGTGAGCGCACAATTTTGGAAGAGAAAATGAAGATCACTCAGATGTCTTTCACACTTTTCACTAGCTTTTCCTTCACTGCCTAGGTTGGCATTTACAGGCAGTCTTCATGAACCAAACCTAGAAGCCAAAAAACCAAGAGACACAAATGTCTTCTCAGTTGGCTTCCTTTGGTTTCAAAACCAAAATCCAGAAGAAGGAAAATTAAGAGAGACGAGAGAGACAGAGAGCCAAGAGACATCCGGAAAATATATTTCTATTTTTTTCTTTTCTTTTATTTTATTTTTCCACACAGAAAGCGAAGAGTCATGAAACCAAAAATAATTATTTTGATAAAAATAATATTTCCGGGATTTTATACCCGAATATTATAAACAAAATAAATTTCTACTTCACTCCAAACTCTTCTAAACTATGTCTGGAAAAATCCTATGGTCCAGGTTATGAGGTCAAAATAATATTTATTATTTTGCTTGGACCCGAAAACTCCAAAATAATAAACATTAATTACTTTCCTTGGGATTAAATAAATAACCCAATAAATAATTAATGGACCCAAATGAACCAAAAAATAATTAAACGTTAATTATTTATTTCTTGGGATTTAATTAAATAAATAATCCAATAAATAATTAAGTAATAATTATTTTTCTCTAGTTTAAGTCCCGGTTAATTTTTCTAATTATTCAAACTGAACCCAGTCCTGAATAATTAATTAACCAATTAAACCATATAATAAATTTCTCTCTAATTATTTTATTCCAGTCCAATAATAAATTAGACGTCTCGAATAAAATAAAACTCTCTCAACTGAGATCATTTTCTCAACCCAAAAATTAATTAAGAGTTACGGGCTATTCCGACGACCAAAAAGACACATCGTCTTGGCTACTAAAATGACCAAAATACCCCTACTATATAAATAGATGTATTTTGCATTTTAAATATTTCTAATATCACTATAAGAAAATATTGACCCCAAGGACAATGCTGTATTAGCAGAGTTTTCACCTACAAGTGAAAATGACTAAAATACCCCTCTACACATCGCCGTACATTTAGAGAGGAAGAAGTGTACTAACACCTCTCTAAAGACATCTACCATCCTTAGGCCTCTAGTCCAATGATCCACAACTTCCTAGAGTGTTTCCGTTTTCCAAGGGAGCTACCCTTAAGCAAACATTCAAGTCATGTTTCTCAGGATCCTGGATATTTAGATCATCGGACAACCACAAGGGGCTATATGGTGTAGAAACTATCTTGTACAAGTCTGTCTTAACAAACTAGTCACACATACCCAACATACAAGTATATTGGCCCTCCGATAGAACCTCAACTATAGTATATCAAAGTATATGCTTCTTGCTTTCACCAGACCACCAACTCATACTCAAGTCATAAAGTACTAGTCTATGTTGTTGTGATAATAGTCTAGGTTTCTACCATATAGTACTTTTTAGAAACCTCTACTACAGGTCCTGTTCTACGTATTCGAAATACACTTATGTCATGAAGTGAGTGGACTACTCACTGGCTAAAGGTAAGCCATTCCCCACCTTGAATTCATAACATAATAACCTAAACATGACGAGATTCACATTCTCCTCAATCGGTTAAGAACAGCTGTTTATTTGTTTAAATAACCCATGATCCATACCTTACTGTAAAAGACCTCCATTCACATGGATCAGTTATTTACACACAATGGGTCTATTCCAAACGAAATTGTACACAAATGATGAAAATTATTTCACAAACGATTTCTGACAAATAAATTCTTTTATTAACATATTTGATATTTTCATCAGAAAACTAGTCTAAGAGGGCATATTCCCAACAATTAGAAGGAGATTAATGAAGAAACAAGCCAGCAATCTTAAAATGAGACATGAAAATACTATAGGTATGCTTAGAGGCTATACTGTTAAATAAAAGATGCATAAAATGCTCTGAGTCAAAATGGAAGAAACAACATCTAAAAGCTAGGTTGAATTGAAGATGCCATAGGATAGTATTCAAAACTACCATCCCATCAACAAGTTTCCAAAGAAATAGACAGACTTTGGTAGAAGGATTAGACTTCCAAATCCATGCAAGCAGCATCCTACAAATATTTTTTCTGCACACCAAATTGTAGACTAAAGAGGAGGAGAAAGCACTATTTGAAGTAAGCTTCTATACTATTCCATCCTTTTCAGAAGTTAGAGAAGGCAAAATAGTGTGAAGCATAGCTAAGGCTAACGGTGGATCAAATATCTTTAGTAGAAACAAAACATTCCAGAATCTATATTGAAGGCAATCAAAATGTTTGAGTTGCTCAAACTGGACAAAGAATTGAGGGAAGCCAACGAGGTAGAACCCCACCAATTGGCATGCCAGAACAAACAGTCTCCATTCCCAACCTCAATGTTGAAACATGAATTAATCGTATCTGTAGTACCAAGTAAGTGCTGCCATACATGGGATGGCTAATTATGAGTGAGAAATAGTAATAGGTGAACTAGACCTCTAGAATACATAGACCATGTGAAGGAAGTGCATAAAGTGTTAGTAAGTTTGAAATGCCACCATAATTTGAAGGAATAAATAGTACTAACGTCACTCTAAGAACGAAAGCCTAAGCATTCTCCGCATAAGGGAAACATAAAAAAGCCAAGAATACCAGTGTCATCTAGACCCTGAAGATGCAAGCTCTAAAAAAACTTTACTAAAGCATGGTTTAAAGCTTCAAAGACTGATGGCCAAAGCTGAAGTTAACGAATACATAGAAATGGATGCCAAAACAGTTTTAATCAAAATAAGTGATGTATGTTTTTTAGTGTAGAAAATATTACCAACAAAGTCCACAATCAATCAAGCTTTAATTAAAATACTAACCACTAAAACCACACATAGGAGCAAGTATACCTATCATATAGTATAGGGAATAGCAAGTATCGAATCTGCAGGAACTTAGGCTCCCACCTCATTTTACCCAAATTTTTATTATTTAGCTAATAAAATAAGAAGATAGAATAAATAACCAACTAACCTAATATACTAGAGAATAAATTAAGTTTATACAAGAAAAGTCACAAGAATAATCATGGAGTGAGAATAAGGAGAAAAGACATGTAATGATGAAATATCTCAATTCTACGACAAGCGAAGAAAATATCTTTCAACCAATTGATTCCCAATTCTAAAATACCAATATGAGCTTCAAAAGTAAATTCGAATCATTTCACAAGTCATGAAATTCCTATTCTTAGTCTAATTAAAGGGTAGACTCTATCTCCCTAATTTAAACTAAGAAGCATTAAGAACAACTCCATTAAACAATTAAAGTCCTTATACTCTAGGCAACAATAGCATTTTTTGGAAGAAATAATGCCCCAATACTCTAGGCAATATCAATATCTCTTTGAATACCAAGTCTTTTTCTTAATTTCATTTCCCAAGTCCATTAAAAGATCATAAGATAGTAAATTAACTAGTCTGAAATAATTAATTCAACTCATAAAATTAAGTAATTGAATACCTAGGATTGGAATCCAACAAGTCTAGAATTAATTCTACACAAAATCATAAAGTAAAAATATCCTCAACTACAATTGAAACTGTTAGCCCTAAGGGCTTTCTCCTATGTTTTAACTTATGACAAACATTAATGTGAACTAACTTGTGTAATCTATATATGATAAGACATGTTTGACCTCAGTTCTTTTAAGGTATTCAAATCTGATGGTTAAGCAATTCTTGAGCAATGAATTCACATATGGGAGATCAAATAAAGTTCAAAGTTTATGAGGTTGTATACCAAGAAGTCCTTATAGAAGAACTTTAGACTAGGAAGTATTATTAAGGTATTTCTTATTAATTCCCATGTCTCTTTACCTTTTATTCAATTGATGTTTACTTTGAAGCACACAAAGAAAAAGATTTCAAAGTTTTGAAAATCTCAGATTTTTGGATTGAGTAGTTTGGATGATTCAAAATCCAAAAGATTCGTCCAAAATCCTGTAAACATTATTGAATTATTTCTGCCTGAAAAAGTGGCATTTTGGACTTACCTTTTGGATGTATCGTCGTCTGAAATTTAAGTCCAAAACACGGGTAAATTTAACAAAAAAAATTATAGCCATTTTATAGCCATTGGTACTTCATTTTTTCGCTCTATAAAAAGCCTCTAAACAAGATTAGACATAAGATTTTTGTGACATTCTTCTAAGAAACACTATTGCTCAATAGAATACAAAAATGTCCTTTTATCAAGTGCTTCAAAGTGAATTCATTTTGTGCCAAAAAGGTAAAAGTGTTTGTGCTTTGTACCTTAGTGAACATCGGCTTAAACAAATGAGCTTTTACTGTTCTATTGATATTCAATCTTTTTTGTAGTACAAGGTTATGGTATAAAACCCATTTAGGATGAACATTGTTTTGATTGTTTGATTGAGAGGTTTTGAAAAACCAATTGTGGTGATCCTCTCTTGTATGTGGTACAGATTGATTTCATTATGTTGAGTAAATGAAATCTAATTGAAAATCCTTAAGTGTGAGCTTAAGGTAGTGGATGCAGATCTTAGCAGATCGAACTACTATACATTCTGTGTCTCATTTCTTTGCATACGTTATTGACTACATTGTATTTGTTGCTTTAGTCTGAATCTAGATATATCTCAAAGTGTTCTTGGATAGCTTTCTTCGTTACCATAAAGTTGGTCTAAGAAACTTGATGATCATCATTATTGTGCATTTCAGACGATTTGAAAATTTTTAGTTTGCCAAAAACCTTATTGACCCCCCCTCCAAGGTTTTTCATTTGGTATCAGAGCTTCATCTACATATTCTTGATTTAACAACCTTGTAGAAAAGATTCTCATGGCAAGCTCATCCTCTCTTCCATATGTTGAAGGATCTTCAACAAATCGACCTCCTTTATTCAATGGAAACAACTATATATTTTGGAAAAATAGAATGAAAATTTATGTGTCTTCTATCAACTTTGAGTTATGGAATTTGATAGAGCAAGGTCCTTTTATTCTGTCAAAAGTTGTTGATGGCATAAAATTGCCTAAACAGAATGACGAGTTTAATGTTGAAGACAATGCTAAGATGACTTTAAATTTTCTGGCTATGAACATTTTATGTTGTGCACTAGATGCGACGGAATACAATTGAGTTAGTGGTTGTGATTCAGCCCATGAAATGTAGAAATTACTTGAAGTCACCCATGAGGGGACAAACCAAGTTAAAGAATCAAAATTGGGGCTTCTAATTCATGATTATGAATTATTCACAATGAAGCCGAATGAAAGCATCACTGATATGTTCACCAGATTCACTAATATCACAAATGGTCTCAAAGCTTATGGGAAGATTTGCTCCCTTAGGGAACAAAATTGAAAAATTCTAGATGCCTTATCTAAAAACTGGTTGCCTAAAGCTCTTGTAGTGGAAGTATCCGAGGATTTAAAATCCTTACCAACCGAAGAGCTGATTAGATCTCTTCTAACACATGAGATGAAACTCAAAAGGTTTCAAGAATCCGATGATCATGATAAAGGCAAAAAAGGAATAGCATTGAAAGTTGAAAAAGAAGATGAAGAAACTAGTCAATATGAAGTAGTGAGGGTACAGACATAGACAATGAAGATTTGGCTATGATAGAAAAAAAATTCAGAAGAATATTCAACAAAGGGAACTACAAAAGAGAAAAGAAGATTGTGACAAAGAAAGGACAAAACCCAGTGTTCAAACCTCAATGTTATGAATGTAAAAGCACTGAACACTTCATTGTTGATTGTCCAGTTGCAAAAGGTAAGTAAGGAAGAACACTTAGAAAAAAGAAAGACTTGAAAGCAAAGAAATATAAAGGATTGATGGGAACTAGGGACTTAAATGGGACTAAGTCTGAAGATAAAGATTCTGAGAATGAAATTACCAACATATGCTTCATGGCCATGAAAAATGAAGTAAACCATTCTCAACAAATTTCATTTCTAATTTGCTTATATCTATGATTGAAAAGCATGATAATCCGAATGAGTTGTTAATTGATATGTTTCATGAACTAAAAAAACTATCCAGAAAAAATAAAAAAATAAAGTTGAAGATTAACTATTAGATAAAAGAGAACGAAATGTTGTTAAGTGATAACAAAATGTCTCTTAAGTCACATGTGAGTGCTATTATTGAAAAAGATGTGATCATGACTACTTTACAATATGCATCTTTGGAAAATAGAAATTTATGTAATAGAATTCAAACTCTTGAAAGTATGGTTATCAATTTTGATCACATGAAAATAGAGTCAATGATCTTACCACATGTATTGAAAAATTCACAAATGGTAAAAGCAATCTGGAAAAATTACTCGAAACTTAATATCAAGTTGGAAATCGAAATGGCTTAGGATATAGACATGAGAATAAGGATAAAATTCACAAGCTTAGATTTGTTGATGTTGGAAATCAAAATGGCTTAGGATATGGACGTTAGAATAAGGACAAAATTCACAAGCCTCAATTTGTTAAATCTGCCTTATATTACCCAACACATAAAGCTTGCACATATTGTGAAAAATTGAGACATATAGTATCGAGATGTCTTATTAAAAGAAAAGTGGAATATAGTGGAATAACTTTTTAAAAAATCAAAGGAAATGTTACTAACCTTCATGGACCCAAGAAAGTATGGGTACTAAAAATCATTCCTCTATCTCATGTATAAGCACATTCTTTGAGCTTCACTAAATGGTTCTTGGACATCGGTTGTTCAAGACACATGATCAGAAATGCAGCTTTGTTGGAGGATATACAGATCACAAATGAAGGATTCGTTACATTTGGAGACAAAAAGAAAGAAAAGATTCTTAGCATTGGTAATATTGATAAAGTGATAGGGCCTAAATTAGTCATATATTTTCTAGTTATTTAAGGCTATTTTGTGATACATTTTATTCAATAACTGGTCATATTCCTTCATATTTGAGATTTTACTCTTGAAAAGGTATTTTGTGCATTGTTTCAGATTCTAGGGGTAAAATAAGATAAGAACATCGCAAAACAGAATAGAGGTGGCGCTAGCTAGGACAAAGGAATCGGCACCGGCCAAGTACTATTGGCACGCACTTTGAGGAGACTAAAAATCAATGAAACGGAGCGGAACAGAACTGAACCAGCACCAGTTGGGAGGTTAGAGGAAGCGTCGGCTACACTCTGGAAAGGTTGGCACGAAAATAAAAAAAAAATCGACGAACGAACGGAGAAACAACCACAATTGGCGCCGGCCCTAGGCAGGACAAGCGGAGCCAGTTATGCCCTAGTGTTGAGGCGGTGTCTTAATTTTCATGCGTATTTTTTTTTTTTTTTGGCAATTTACAGAGTTTTAGTATTTTCCTACTTTTAGTCGGCTTGAAACCCTAGAGGAACAATTTTAGGAACTTCTAAAGCCTATAAATAGAGGGAAAACATAAGGAAAAATAGAGGATTCACAGATCAAAACATCAAATCAAGAAGGAATTCTTTAGTTCAAGGAGGATTGTATAAGGGGGTGTACGAAGGAAGAAAGATGAGGCTTGTCTATGAGTGCTTTTTTTTAACTTTGTTTTCTTTTCTTGAACAATGATGTATTAATTGTTTTATTGTAATTTGACATTGTTTTAGGTATTCATGATTTTTAGAGTTATTTTGATCGTTTGATTATTTGATTGTTATTCTTGGTATTTAATTACTTATGCTAATTACGAGATTAGTTGGCTGTTTCTTTCCATTAACTTGGTTGGGTTAATGGTGTTCTCAATTTATTAATTTCACATTTGTTATCTCTTGACTTGCTTGAAGAAGGGGTTAATTGTTAAGAATTGGGTAATTAAAGGTTAACTGATGTCTGCCAGAATATGGAATCATTGGTTAATTTCATTTTTTAAGTTTGCCAGAATATGGAGATTTAATCAAGGATTGTGTTTAATACATCTTTTAGGGGAATTAGTTGAGACAGAATATGTGGTGCTAATTTGTCTAGAAGATAGTGATTTCATGGATTGAAAAAGAATTGAATCTATCTTAATCTTTCATGATGCCAAGAGAATAATTAATTATGACAATGATTGGGTACTTTAAGATTATGTTTGTCAAAATAATGGTTTGAGTTACATAATTCTCCATCCTTAACATGTATATATTCTTTTACTTTACTTTATTTTATTTTATTTTATTTTTATTCTTTTTCACTTTATTGAATCGGTTAAACAATTAAAGAAAAGTGATTAATGCATACTTGTTCTTGGAGGATCGACACTCGTTTTAAACCCTATGCTATGCTTAATGCTGAGTACACTTGCTCATTTGTGTAATTTGGTATTAATTTTTTAATTTAAACTTGATTGGGAATGTGCTTATTTTTATATGATTTTTATACCCAAATTCAAACGCATCAAGTTTTTGGCGCTATTGCCGAAGAACAATATCATGAAAGCTTGGATTTTGTTGATTTAACCATGTTTATATTTTCATATATCTATATGTAAATATGTATATACGTTCCTTGTATGAAGAAGTGCCATATTTTGTTGTTTGTATAATTGTATTTTAATTTCACTATATGTTGTAAATAGGTAAATAGGTAGATACATATTCATAATAACTAACTTGTCTTTGTATGTTTGTATATACTGTATATTTAGTTATTTAATTTTACTAACCTAATGTTAATGTGGACTCTGTGTAATCTTGTATTTTGAATTAGATGATTTTTACGTCTATAATTTTGAGGCCATACTAACTCTTTTTATTTTCAGGTTTGGACTTTTAGCTAATACGATATTTTTTACGGACTGAATTTATTTTTTAATCGTAGTTTAATATTTAATTTATGAATTCATCGTCATGCATTAGTGTATTGGTAGAATTACAACCTCATAGTGATGTTTTTAGTGAGACGTCACTAGAAGCATTAGTGAAATCTTTTGTTGCCAATATAAATTCATCTGTTTAGGGGCAAAAAGAAGCTTCCCAATGATTGTATGATCAAAGGAAACAATTATTTAAGATTGTTACGGAGACTCATGAGTTCAAGCTAGCCCGTACAATTGACTATGGAAAAAAAGAAAGGCTATGAGGGACAATTGCATGATGTGGCAAGAGAGGTATTTGATTCTACTCTATGTGCTCATAATTCTAATATTTCTTTATCACATGATTTCTTAGGTTCCTCTCACTTCTTGGAGAACAATGGTCCCAATAATGATGTATTGAGTTTAACATGCCTCAAGAAGATGGATTTATCATTCATTCCAAGAAACCTTTTGAGGATATTGACGAATTCTACCCTTCACCCCATTCAATGGGAGGTAACATAGTTTTTGTAGAAGCATTGAAAAGTAACGATTTCCTTGTCCCATCTTTAAGAACTCAAATACTAAGTTTAAAGGGGAATTTTAATTGTAAAAATTCTTTGGAAGGATTAATTAGTGATTTCACGTTTGATGCATTCTTTAGAAACCATGTGCACTTATATGTTGACAAAAATATTTGTGTGTCTAAAGAAAGGTTAGAGACATAGGTTTATGTGTTTTGCTTTAGTGAAAAAAAATATTTTCATAAACCTCTCTTCATTCTACATTCATCATGCCCATCTTATATTTTGAGCTTTAATTTCTTTTCAAAAGGTTTGATGAGGAAGCATGATGAGTGTACAGCATTTTTGTTTTTGTTTTTTTTTTATTTTAGTCTTTTTCTTTAGTTTGCTTTCTTTTATTTAGGTATGTTTTTATTATTATTTTCCTTGTGCTTTTATTTGTGTTTTGTTTTATAGGAATAAAGTCCTCTTGGACAAGCCTTTCTCTCTACCTCAACTTTGGATATCTATTGGAGCATTATTGCACTTGGGAAGTATTACTTAAACTTTCTAACCCATTATAATTTTTAGTCCCTTTGGAGATGCTTTCTTGTGTTTATTTTTTGCCAATAATGACATTGTCCAATTTAAGTGTGGGAGAGTGGTTTGATGATATACTTTGTCCAAGTTTTTATCAATTATCTTAGTTTTTTCTTAGTATTGAGCTACTTTGAAATATTTTGAAATTGAGAAATAATTTTATTTTGAGCATAAAGTATGGAAGTATTTTCTTTTTTCTCTTTTGCCCTTTATTTTTGGTCCCGTGGCAATATTCCCTTGCTCTATTTGTTTGTCCATTGAGGATAATGTCCAGTTTAAGTGTGGGGGAGTGGTTAGAATGGGAATTTTTCTATACTTTATTTATCTTAACATTCTTCTTTGAACCTTTTTGAGCAAAATTTTTCAAATTTTTTTTCTGATTTTGTGAGCTTTCAAGATGTATTTTTAATGCATATCTTTGTGCTAGATTATAGAACATATGTTCTATATTATTTGTAGCTTATGCATGACTTTTTGTACGCACTTAGACCAAGTAGTTCTTGATCAAATGCTTTACATTATTCTTAAACTTGTTTTTATGCTAAAATTCATTGAACATTCTAGAACTTACTTAAAAACCTCTCGAGGTGAAATAAGAAAGACATTCATGATTTAACTTACGGGTGACAGTAATAGGCCTTCTTTGGATAGTTTAAGCTTTTGAAGCCTACCTATTTTATATTATCCCTAGTGCCTATTGTGAGTCTAAATTGTTAATTTCTTTCTTAAAACCCGTTATCATACTTTGTCCATTACTTCTTTCTGAGAGTTTGATTTACCTTCCAAATTTTTGATCGCTCTTGATGGATAAAAGTACAAGTAGAAGAATGATGATGGAAAATGCTTGTGTAAATGTCATGACTTGTTACTTTCAGTTATGCATCATGTGTTGAGATGGAATTGTGAAAGGAGAAAAGAGGAACAAAAAGAAAGAGGGAATAAAAAGCTGCTAGAAAAGTTGAAAAAAAAACTGAAAGGTAAACAAAAACAACATTTGAAAAGAAAAGTTGAAAGAAAAAAAAAAAAGAAAAGAAAGAGCACAGGAAGAAAGCTGGAATCAGAATTGCTGAAATTTTTGATGATCTTGTACAATATGAATGATGAGTTAAGAGTAATTGAGGAAAAGAATGCAAGATTTGCTTGAACTGTTATGATTGCCATACAAGGTTATGGTTTGATTGATTTTGGTATAGGAGAGCAAGAAAGTTTGGAATCTATTGGTACATTTTGTTTATCCTTTTCTTGCAAACTCTCATCTTCTTTGATATTTGATTTTCCTATATCCTTCATTTCACAAACTACATTACAAACCCTTTAGCCTTACATTACAAGCTTAAAAGTCCTATTGACATAAGTAGAATCAGATATGTCTCGGATTAGTGGAGAGAGTATATGAAAAGTAAGCTTATGGAATGCATATTTCTTTTGAACTAAAATCTTTCCAATGGTTTGAGAATGATGTTAAGTATTGGAATGGTTCTACTAGTCATTCTTCACTTACACAAGTCTTGCATTTGTTATGAAGGGTATAGTAGCATATGTTTTGTTGTCTTCAATAAAGAAAGCATTGAAGATATTATTTGGATAGTAATTGAGTGATTTTGTGAAAACTTGTGTCTTTCCTACTTGTCTTTGATACTTTGCCTGAGGACAAGCAAAGAGCTAAGTGTGAGGGTATGTGTTAGGTCCTAAATTAGTCATATATTTCCTAGTTATTTGAGACTATTTTGTGATACATTTTCTTCAATAATTAGTCATATTCCTTCATATTTGAGATGTTATCCTTGGAAATGTATTTTGTGCATTATTTTAGATTATAGGGATAAAATAAGACAAAAGCATCATAAAACAGAATAGAGGCAGCGCCAGCTAGGACAGGGGAACCGGCGCCGGCCACATACTGTCAGCATGCACTTCGAGGTAACGAAAAATCGATGAAACATAGTGGAACAGAACCGAACCGACGCTGGCGTCGGCTGGGAGGCTAGAGGTGGCGCCGGCTGCCCTATGGAAGGGTTGGCGTGAAAATGAAGAAAAATAGGTGAATGACCAGAGAAATAGACCACAACCGGCGCCGGCACTAGGCAGGACAGGCGGTGTTGATTGTGCCCTGGTGCTGAGGCGGTGCCTCAATTTTTGCACGCATTTTTTTTAGCAATTTGCAGAGTTTTAGTATTTTCCTACTTCTAGTCAGCCAAAAACCCTAGAGGAACAATTTTAGGCAACTGTAAAGCCTATAAATAGAGGGAAAACATAAGGAAAAGAGAGGATTCACAAATCAAACATCAAATCAAGAAGGAATTCTTCAGTTCAAGGAGGATTGTATAAGAGGGTGTATGAAGGAAGAAAGAGGAGGCTTGTCTATGAGTGCTTTTTTTTAACTTTGTTTTCCTTTCTTGAACAATGATGTATTAATTGTTTTATTGTAATTTGACATTGTTTTAGGTATTCATGATTTTTAGAGTTATTTTGATCGTTTGATTTATTAAGTGTTATTCTTGGTATTTAATTGCTTATGCTAATTACGAGATTAGTTGGCTGTTTCTTTCCATTAGCTTGGTTGAAAAAAGGGGTTAATGGTGGTCTCAATTTATTAATTTCATATTTTTTGTCTCTTGACTTGCTTGAAAAATGGGTTAATTGTTAAGAACTAGGTAAGTAAAGGTTAGCTATGTCTGCCAAAATATAGATTCCTTGGTTAATTTCATGTTTTAAGGTTGCCAGAATATGGAGATTTAATTAAGGATTGTGTTTAATATAACTTTTAGGTGAATTAGTTGAGGCAGAATATGTGATACTAATTTGTTTAGAAGATAGTGGATTCATGGATTGAAAAAGAAGTGAATCTATCTTAATCCTTCATGATGCCAAGAGAATAATTAGTTATGATAATAATTGGGTACTTTAAGATCATGTTTGTCAAAATAATTGTTTGAGCTACATAATTTTCTATCCTTGACATGTATATATTATTTTATTTTATTTTATTTTATTTTGCTTTTTATTCTTTTTCACTTTTTTTAGTCGGTTAAACGATGAAAAAAAGTTATTAATGTATACTTGTTCCTGGAGGGTCGACGCTCGTTTTGAACCCTATGCTATGCTTAATGTTGAGTACGCTTGCTCATATGTGTAATTTGGGGTTAACGTTTTAATTTAAACTTGATTGGGAATGAGCTGATTTCTATATGATTTTTATACCTAAATTCAAATGCATCATAAAGGTTCCTCAACCATTATAAAACAAGTATTACTTATTGATGATTTGAAATATAACTTGTTTAGCATTAGCTAACTATGTGATAATTGCAAAGTCATCTTTAAAAAGGATTCTTGTTCTATAATGAATAGCTCAAATCTTGAAACAATCTTTACTACCAAACGTGTTGGCAATATGCATGTATTCTATCTAAAGACCTTATAGCTAATGGTATTAGATGCCTATCCGTACATGATAATAATGGTTATCTTTAGCATAGAAGATTAAGTCATGTATCTTTTGATTTACTAAATAAATTGTCTTCAAAAGAGCTTGTTAGGGGACTGACCAAAATGAAATTGGATAAAAGCAAAATTTGTGATACATGCCAATTTGGAAAACAAATCAAGACCTCTTTTAAACCCAAGAAAATGATTTCAACCTCAAAACCTCTCAAGTTAATTTATATAAATTTGTTTGGACCAATGAGGACTGTTAGTCTTGGTCTGTTACTTCTAAAATTCCTTTATTTTGTTATGTTTTTCTAGAAATGAGCCCTGACCGATTCAGCTAGGTGGGCCGGGGCCGGTTCAACATTGTTTGGCCCAGTTTTGGGCATTTTTCACCATCTTTTCTATATTTCTCCCATTTAATCACTTCTACACAAAAGGGAGTAATTTAGTAGGAATCAATAATTATTTGAACATAAAAGTGACACAAATGACCCTCAAAATATAAGTACATTTGGCCCCTATCACATTCGACCACACTTAAGCTTTGCTTGTCCTCAAACAAACAAGAATTAAACACACAAGGCAATTAGCTCATGAACAAGACAAGTCAATTCATCGAACTTTTCCTTAGCAAATTCATCCATAATAAAGGAATAATCTTCTTCCTACCTCAAACACAAACTTGTTATTCATTCATCCTTTTAAAACCTTTCAAACTCATGTATTAAATAAAATAATCTCAAGGCCATCAAAGTTAAGTTAAACAAGCTCATATCCTGTATAAGAAAATTATTCCATCCCTTAAACAAAACATAGACAACACAAGTTGTACAAGTCAAGCCATTTATCCAATCCCAACATTATAAACTTAAATTTACACAATTTAAGTTAATGAAATAAGGAAAACACTGCACTCTTTTGTTTTTTCAATGACATAGGGAATTGATAACCTCAAGTGAATGGATTTCTCTTCACGCACCATATTGGCTCTCTTATAGTCATTATCTCTTTTCAATAATTTTTTTTCTTTCCTCGTTCTTACGTTTTTGCCTTTGGGATAGCCTTAAGAGAGTGCACTGAACAATACTTGCTACTGCTCTCCATATTAACCCCCTTTTCGGTGAAAGGTCCTTTTTTTTTTTTTTTCCTTTTTTCAAAAGATGAAAGCAATTTTTTTCAACTCACATTTTTTTCTTTTCACTCAAATTTTTTTATTTTCTCACATTCCTTATTCACAACTCAAAGTCAAGCAAACTTTAAACTTATAATACAAGAATTAGTCAACAACACTTTCCATATTAATCACATCATCCATATTCAAACTTAAAGAATAAAGCAAAACTCAAATACCAAATATAACCAATGTTAACTTAATTTCTCAAGACTTAGCAAAATCCAACTTAATGCACAAGTTAAATTTTTAAATAAAAATCCAACCACAATGAATGACAAATCTATATCCAAAGTTAAAAGAAAATCATAACTCCATTATAGACAAATAAACTCAATTTAGCTCTAAAATTTCCAAATTTTCAAATTTTCAACAAAATTGTTTGATACCAAGAAAACACCAAGATAATTGATAAAAACATGGATAAATAATATCATCAAATTACTCCCCCACACTTAAATTGGACAATGTCATCATTGGCAAGAAATTAACACAAGAAGGTATCTGCAAAGGGACCAAAAATGATAAAGGAGGTAGAAAGTTAAGCAATACTCCACAAGTGCAATAATGCTCCAATAAATATTAAAACTTGGAGAAGAAAGATTTGAGTAGGTTTCAAGAAGACTTTATTCATTCCTGCAAAATAAAACACACCACATATAAGATACAAGAATGTAAAATACTACTCAGAAGCCTAAGAAAACAAATAAAAACTAAGACTCACTCCCTCCCACTTAAGATGGGACATAGTCTCCTTATTATTAGGGAAAAAAGACACCTGATAAAACCAAACAAAAACAAAGGTGCAAACTCTTTCCACCCATCATGCATCCTCATCAAACATTCGTAAAAGAAATTAAAGCTCAAAGTAGAAAATAGACATGATGAATGTAGAAAGAATGGAGGTTTTTCGAAAAGTTAATGTTCATGGAAAAAAAATTCTTAGCAAAGCAAAACACATAAACCTTATTCTCTAACATCCCTTTAGACACACAAATATTATTTTCAACAAATTAGTGTACATGGTATCTAAAGAATGCATCAACATTGAAATCACCAATTAACCCTTCAAAAGAATTTTCACAATTAAAATTCCCCTTTAAACATAATACTTGAGTTCTCAAAGATGGGATCAAGAAATCCTTACTTTTTAATGCATGGTCTACAAAAACTAAGTTACCTGCCTTTTGATTGGGGTTAAAGGAAGACTTTGTCAGCATCCTCCAAGGCTTTCATATGATATAGCATTGAACGATGTAACTCCTTGTGATAGGATAAATATAACAGATCATCAATGGCATCAGTAGGCTCCATGATTCGAGAAGTACACTGTTTAAAAATACAACATTGATGCCAGGCTAAATTAATGACATCAATGGCATCAGTAGGCTCCATAAAAAATGCAAATATTCACAAAGTTCCTAAAAACAAAAGTTAGTGATGTTTAAAAATACAACAAAGGCTAAATTAACAAGACATGAGTGTTTCCGATAGTGCCCATCCCCAGTAATGGCACCAAAAACTTGATGCATATTTTTTAGTGAAGAAAATATTACCAACAAAGTTCACAGTCAATTAAGCTTTAATTAAAATTCTAACCACTAAAACTACACATACGAGTAAGTATACCCATCATATATTATAGAGAATAGTAAGTATCTAATCCATGTAGGAATTTAGGCTCCCACCTTACTTTATCGAAGTTTTTATTGTTTGGAAAACAAAATAAGAAGATAGAATAAATAACTAACTACCCTAATATACTAGAGAATAAATAAATTTCACACAAAAAAAGTCACAAGGATAATTAAGCAGTGAGAATAAGGAGAAAAGACATGTAATGAAGAAATATCTCAATTCTTTGACAAGTGAAGAAAATATCTTTCAACCAATTGATTCTCAATTCTAAAATACCAATATGAGTTTCAAAAGTAAATTCTAATCACTTTCCAAGTCATGAAATTCCTATTCTTAGTCTAATTAAAGGGTATACTCTATATTCCTAATTAAGACTAAGAAGAATCAAGAACAACTCAATTAAACAATTAATGTCCCTATATTCTAGGCAACAATAACGTCTTTTGGAAGAAATAATGCCCCAATACTCTAGGCGATATCAATCTCTCTTTGATTACGAAGTCTTTATCTTAACATCATTTTCTAAGTCCATTAAGAGATCACAAGATAGGGAATTAACTAGTCTGAAAAAATTAATTCAACTCATAAAATCAAGTAATCAAATACTTAGAATTTTATTTCAACAAGTCTAGAATTAATTCAACATAAAATTATAAAATAAAAATATCCTCAACTACAACTGAAAAATATAAATCCAACTTTAACAAAAAAGAATTACAAAGAAAGAAAGAAGAAAAACTCATACATAAGTGCAATCCCTTTCTCATTTACAATCTTCTTGATAAGGCTCCTCTTCTTCCTCCAAGAATCTCCTTGATCTTCCTAAATCTTGGTGTTTCTCTAGGAGTTCCATAAAATATTACAATGAAAACTCAAGAACTAGAACTCTCTTTACAATGCTATTCTCTTGTAGTTATAGGAGCTTTAGTTGCCAAAAAGTGCCTACAAAAGTCCTTTTTCGTGGTTGAAAGAATTCCCAAAAGAATCCAACTGAAATTACCAAATTCTACTTGAAAAGGAAAATCCGCCATCTTATGAACAGTAACAACCAGCGTCGGTTTAGGCAAACCAGCCGGCGCCGAGTCCTTCCTGTTTTGCTTTTGAAATTCCTCTATTTTGTTATGTTTTTCTAGAAATGAGCCTCGACCGATTCGACTATGTGGGCTGGCGTTAGTTCATCACTGTTTGGCCTGATTTTGGGCATTTTCATCTTTTTTTCTATATTTCTCTTATTTAATCACTTCTACACAAAAAAGATAGAAATTTAGTAGGAATCAATAGTTATTTGAACATAAAGTAATCAAAATGACCCTCAAAATATAGGTGCATTTGGCCCCTATCAGTAAGCCTTCTAACTTGGCTTAAAAACTTGCATTACCAACCAGAAAATTTTTTATGTATCCTGTCCAATAAAGTTGAAAAATAAACCTTCTTACTTCTCCATTTATAGATAGGACAACCAAGATATATGAAAGGAAGAGTTTTCCTGCTAAAATCCATCATGTTTTAAATAATAAAGTAACGTTGAATGGAAGGCTTAGTAGAAACAATGTAAGAACTCTTTGCAATGTTGATCAGTTGTATCTTGTCCAATAAAGTTGAAAAATAAACCTTCTTACTTCTCCATTTATAGATAGGACAACCAAGATATATGAAAGGAAGAGTTTTCCTGCTAAAATCCATCATGTTTTAAATAATAAAGTAACGTTGCATGGAAGGCTTAGCAGAAACAATGTAAGAACTCTTTGCAATGTTGATCAGTTGCCTGGACTAAGCTTAAAAATCAGCAAGTAACTCCTTGAGCGCTCTTAATAAATGTTTCCTACTAGTACAAAAGACAATCATATCATCTACAAAACTCAGGTGAGTAACGGAAGGACAGTTAGGGGGAAGAGCATATGGAATAAAATATTGACGCTGAAATACATTATTTAAACATTGAGACAAAATCTTTTGTGACAAAATAAGGAGAGACGGAGACAAAGAATCCCCTTATCTAACTCCTCTACTTGAATTGAATAAACCAAATTGCTAGCCAATAAGATGTATAGAAAACCAACAATATTGAATAGAATTCTTGACAATATTAGAAAAGCGGTGATCAAAACCAAATTGCGCAAGAATCAAAAGTAATGAAGGCTAAGAGACACTGCAAGTAAACTATGAATCTGCCACGGGCAATCTAGGTGGATTTGCCATGCAAAAACACAAGACAAAGCAAATTGTGGGATGGAAAACCATAGCAAATCTGTAACTATTTACCACGGGGTTGTAGTGGAAATTGTAGCAACTAGCAATGAAAAGATGTTCCATCACAAATCTGTAGAAAATAAAGCACCAAAAAATTAACCACCGATTTGCGATGGAAAAATTTCCGTGGGAAAATTATAATATTTTCCAATAAATTAAAATTGAGAAAATATAAAAGATTTCATCGCAGATCCCTAGCAAGTTGCAGTAGTTGTAATCCGTCATAAGTCCTTGGTAATCAATCATGGGTTTGCCCTAGAATACTTTTTTAATTAAAATATATAGATTTTGTAACAAAGCCCTAGCAATCTACAAGGGATTTGCCCAGGATTTTAATCATTCATCACAAATCCCAAGCAGTCTGTGAGGGAATTGCAATAGATTAATTTTTTCTTTTTTGTTCTAATTTCTTTATTATACTAATTTATATTAATTCTAATTTGATATCCTTTGAAGAACAAAGATAAAATGTTTTATAAATTTTTTAAAATTTTTATCTCCAACTTATTTAGTCTTGAAAAGAAATTGAGAATTAAAAATAGAATGTATTATCTTTTAGTGCCTAATATATGTGTATATTAAAATAAAAATTTTTAAAGATATGATGTAATCTTTGTATTTTGACAACAAAAACTAATGGAAATATCAGTATAATTTGCTATATTTTGATTGAGAATATACCAAAATTATGTTAGGTAATATAGAAATAAAAATAGAGGTTTTAAATTTTTATTATGTGTACCATCGCAAATCCCTGGCAATCTACAAGAGATTTGTCACAAATTATAATCTTGCGTCGCAAATCCCTTGTATCCTGTGAGGGAATTGCCACAGATTTATTATTTTCTTCTTTTTTGTTCTAATTCTTTTACTATATTAATTTGTTTTAATTCTAATTCGACATCCTTTGAAAAATAAAGATCAAATGTTTTATAAACGTTTTGATTTGCTTATTTGCATTCTATTTAGACTTTAAAAGGAATTAAGAATAAAAAATAAAATGTATTATCTTTTAGTGTTTAATACAAGTGTATTAAAATAAAAAGTTTTAAAGATATGATATATTCTTTGAATTTTGATAAAATATTGGTATAATTTAATATATTATGATTGAGAATATCCATCTAGATGTACCAATTTAATTGTCTAAAAAAGTCTTAAAATGTTTAGCTGGAAAAGAGATATTCTACTCTTAAAGGGAAAAAATAAAAGAAAAAAAATGAAAATAGTGACAACAAAATTTATAATGTGCAATAATGTTGAGTATGGGTGACTGGCATAAAATTGTGAGACGTTGATTTGATTAGCATGAAAATAAAAAAATAAACTCTTGTTCCCCAACTTCTATGGAGAAGTGCTGGTTTTTTTTTTTTTTTTAACTTTTTCATCTACCAATTACCATTAGTATGTGAGCTTCTACAACATCATTGTATTACTTTTTTCTTTCTTAAAAAAATGAAATTACAAGAAAAGGTACTTGATGCTTATAATTTGGGTGTATAAAAATCATTCAAATTTAAATCCATCCCTAGCCAAGTTTTAATTAAAACATTAATCCCCAAATTACACTTGCAATATTATGTCAGAGTCAATATTTTCATATGGTGATAAAGGACACATTTAAATAATAAAAAATAACTATTTTATAGTAAGGGTATTTTGGTTATTTTAGTAGCCAAGATTAATCTGTCTTTTGGTGCTCAGAGTAGCTCAAATAACCTTAGTAAATTTATTTATTATATGGGCTTGTTAAGTGAATTTATTATTGGAAGAATTATTCTAGAACTCTAATTAATTATGTATTTGGGCTAGAATAATTAATTAGGCCAATTTAATTAATTATCTTGGGTAAATTTATATTCGGTCCAAGTTGATTAATTAATAAATAAAAGAGCTAATATAATTAATTAGTTTATTAATTAATTATCTTGGGTAATTTTATATTAGGCCCAAGTAGATTAATTAATTAATTAGAGAGCTATTTGTTATAAAATTAGGGTAGTGTTAGAATAAAATCTACACACTACACACTAAGAAAAATCTAACTATTCTTTGCACAAGAATTTCTCTTCAAACTTCTCTCTTTCTTTCTCTCACAATTCTTTCTCTAATCTTTCTTTCACTAATCTTTCTTTCACAAAATGATGGTGTATTACAAGCTTAGATAATAGCTCTATTTATAGAGCTCTAATTAGTGGAATACATCATGGCATACATCATCTTCAACTAATCTCAATTAATGGTGTCTCCACTAAATGGTGGACATCCATAAAAATCTTCTAATAATTCACATAAATCCATAATTAGTGGAGCCTCCACTAATTAATGGAGATTCCAATAATTCATAACACTCCCCCTTGGATGTCCATCCATACATAAAGAATATACCTCGTTAAAACCTTACTAGATAAAAACCCAGTGGGAAAAAAAATCTAGTGAAGGAAAAAGAGTACACTATTTTATATGTATGTTTATTACTCCCCCTGATGAGATGATTCCTTTAAATCTTTAAACCGATGCATACCGATTTTATATCCCAACTTCTCAAATTTTGCAGTCGGTAAAGTCTTCGTGAAAATATCTACGAGGTTGTCACATGACCGAATTTGTAGCACATCAATTTCACCTTTCTTCTGGAGTTCATGAGTAAAGAAGAATTTTGGTGAAATATGTTTTGTCCGATCTCCTTTAATATATCCTCCTCGTAATTGAGCTATGCAAGCTGTATTGTCTTCATAAAGAGGAGTTGGAATATCTTTGATTGATGATAATCCACAACTTTCTCGGATATAATGAATCATGGATCTTAGCCATACACATTCTCGACTTGCTTCATGAATGGCTATAATTTCAGCATGATTTGAAGAAGTAGCTGCTATAGATTGTTTCGTAGAACGCCATGATATAGCAGTATTTCCACATGTATATAGATAGCCCGTTTGAGAACGTGCTTTATGTGGATCAGATAAATAACCAGCATCTGCATAACCTATCAATGTTGGACTGGTTTTATTTGAATAAAATAATCCGAGATCAATTATACCTTGGAGATATCGAAGGACTTGTTTAATTCCATTCCAATGTCGTCGTGTTGGTGAAGAACTAAATCTTGCTAATAAATTGACAGCAAAAGCAATATCAGGTCGTGTATTATTAGCAAGATACATCAATGCACCAATTGCACTGAGATATGGTACTTCAGGACTAAGGAGTTCTTCATCATTTTCTTGAGGTCGGAAAGGATCTTTATCCACATTTAATGATCGGACGATCATTGGAATACTCAATGGATGTGCTTTATCCATGTAAAATCTTTTTAGCACTTTTGCTGTATATGTTGATTGATGAATAAATGTTCCACTCTCCAGATGTTCAATTTGTAAACCAAGGCAAAATTTGGTTTTACCAAAATCCTTCATTTCGAATTCTCTTTTTAAATAATCAATTGTTTCTTGGAGCTCTTCAGGAGTTCCAATAAGATTAATATCATCAACATATATAGCTAATATCACAAATTTAGAACCAGATTTCTTAATAAAAACACATGGACATACCTGGTCATTTTTAAATCCCGCTTTCAATAAATATTCACTAAGACGTGTGAACCACATGCGCCCGATTGCTTCGGGCCATATAATGATTTTTGCAACTTGATGGAGTAATTTTCACGAGGATAATGTTTATATGCTTCAGGCATTTGAAATCCTTCGGGGATTTTCATGTAAACATCATTTTCTAAATTTCCATACAAGTAAGCAGTGACAATATCTAATAGGCGCATATCTATCTTTTCATGTACTTGCCAAATCGATAAGATATCGAAGTGTAATAGCATCAACAACAGGAGAATAAGTTTCATCATAATCAATACCTGGTCTTTGTGAAAAACCTTGGGCTACTAATCGCGCTTTATATCGAACGATTTCACTCTTTTCATTGCGCTTTCGCACAAATATCCATTTGTAGCCAACGGGTTTTACACCTTACGGTGTTCGGACTGCAGTCCGAAGACTTCACGTTTTGTCGAGTGCATTTAACTCCGATTGAATCGCATCTTTCCATTGCAGCCAATCTTTTCTATGCCGACATTCATCAACTGATATTGGTTCAGGATCATCATTATCCTGTGTAACATCAAGAGATATATTGTATGCAAATATATTATCAATAACAGTTTCTATCCGATTCCAACTTCTACCGGAAGTGGTATAATTGATAGAAATTTCAGTGTTACTTTCATCAACTTCTGGTTCTTTGTCATCGGTTCTCTCTTGGTCTTTATCATTCTTTTCTTCAATATGATCTTCTGGATCAATTAATCCTCTTTTCTTTCGAGGATTTTTATCTTTAGAACCAAGAGGTCGGCCATGCTTCTGGCGTGTTTTTGACTCAGCAGCTATAGGTATAATATTTTGTTCTGCTGGAACTTCAATTTGAATAGGAGCATTTATAGCTGGAATATGCGATTTTGTAATTCTTCTGGAGTCAACAAAAGCGTCTGGCATTTGATTTGTAATGCTTTGCAAATGAATTATCTTTTGAACTTCAAGTTCACATACGCTTGTGCGCGGATCAAGATAATTTAATGATGTTGTCCAAGCAAGATCCTTTTTATGCTGTTTTGGTTCTCCCCTAATTTAGGGAATAATGATTCATCAAAATGACAATCAGAAAATCTTGCTGTGAATACATCTCCTGTCAGGGGTTCAACATACCTGATAATAGAGGGAGAATCATATCCAACGTAGATCCCCTTTATTCTTTGAGGACCCATCTTTGTACGTTGGTTTGGTGCAATTGGAACATATACAGCACACCCAAAAATTCTTAAATGAGCTATATTTGGCTCGGAACCAAAAGCCAATTGTAAGGGAGAAAATTTGTGATAACTTGTTGGCCTTAGGCGTACAAGTGCTGCAGCATGCAAAATAGCATGTCCCCAAGCAGTTGTCGGGAGATTTGTTCTCATTAATAACGGTCTAGCAATTAATTGTAACCGTTTAATGAATGATTCAGCTAGACCATTCTGAGTATGAACATGAACTACTGGATGTTCAATAGTAATGCCAATTGACAGGCAATAAGCATCAAAAGCTTGGGAGAAATATTCTCCAGCATTATCTAGACGGATCCTTTTGATCGGATAATCTGGAAATTGCGCTCTTAAGCGAATTATTTGGGCAAGCAATCTCGCGAACGCCAGGTTGCGAGTTGATAATAAACTAACATGCGACCATCGGGTCGATGCATCAATTAAAATCATAAAGTATCTGAATTGCCCACATGGTGGATTAATTGGTCCACATATATCACCATAAATTCTTTCTAAAAATACTGGAGACTCAAACTCCACTTTTGTTGGAGATGGTTTAATAATCAATTTCCCTTGAGAACATGCAACACATGAAAATTTATCAGATGTCAAAATCCTTTGACTTTTCAAAGGATGACCATGCATATTTTCAATTATTTTTCGCATCATAATAGCTCCTGGATGACCCAAACGGTCATGCCAAATGATAAATGTAACAAGATCAGTAAATTTCTGATTTACTGAATGATACATTTCAATTGCATAGATTTTTGTGCTATATAGGCCAGAAGAAAGAGATGGTAGCTTTTCTAATAAAGATTTCTTACTCGACATTATTTGAGTAATACATAGATACTCAAAACTATTTTCTTCCATTGTTTCAATGTGATATCCATTTCGGCGAATATCTTTAAAGCTTAATAAATTTCTTCGAGATTTTGAAGAAAATAACGCTTTAGGAATAACAACATTTGTTCCTCCGGGTAATACAATATTAGCTCTTCCAGAGCCTTCAATCAACTTTACACTACCACCTATAGTATTAACATTTGTTTCTCCCATCTGCAGGTAAGAGAAATATTTTTTATCTTTCAATATGGTGTGTGTTGTACCACTATCAATTAGGCATATATCTTCAATGCCATTTGTGTATCCGGTAAGCGGAATAATAGCCATCTAGGCATAACAAAACATTTATAAATGTAAATACTCAAACAATAAAAACCTTAAACGATAAGTACTATTACAATGCCAAAAATATAAAATATAAAAGAAACATATTAAAAGTAAACTTTTAATTATTTTGAACACTTCCATCACTAATCAAATGCTCAATTACAAAAGAGCAACTATAAGCATGTATCCTCAAGTTCATATGAACACTAGTGATATGAATAAAAGATGTGATGCTTATTATTAATAGAAATATCTTTTTCCCTTATTATCTTTTCTGTTCCACTTCAGGTGGCCAGTATTTCTCTGTGATAAGGGAAATATCGAGTGTGTCCATGACCATAACCACGACCACTGCCACAACTACGACTATAACGATGGCTTCTGCTGGAGCCAACAACATTCACTTCTGGGAGTGCTGTTGAGCCAGTTCATCTGGCTTCATGATTTCTCAATAATAACTCATGTTAAAGCTGTCAATTTTGGATACCCTTTTTCTCGATATTGTTACTGTAGAACATGAAAAGTGGAGAATGTCTTCTCCAATATAACTTCATCAGTAACTTTTTCTCCGTAAAATTTTTAACTAAGATGTAGTTTTATACATCACGGAGTTCACGGTTTTACAATCTTGCAACTTCAGGTGCAACCATTCATACCGTGCAGTGGGTAGTACGACCATCTTCAGGTGGTCAAATCTTTCTTTTTATCCACATGACATATGGATCTCCTTTTTTTAGCATTTAGATGCATTTTTGTATGACATATAAATTTTTTTTTTCAGAAATATCAAGGGCTACAAATTCGAATTTAGCGAGATCAATAAATGCGTACCTGTCTTCTGTCTTTAATAACGGTAGAGACTCGTGCTGATAACGTGTTATAAAATTAGGATAGTGTTAGAATAAAATCTACACACTACACACTAAGAAAATTCTAACTATTCTTTGCACAAGAATTTCTCTTCAAACTTCTCTCTTTCTTTCTCTCACAATTCTCTCTCTAATCTTTCTTTCACTAATCTTGCTTTCACAAAATGATAGTGTATTACAAGCTTAGAGAATAGCTCTATTTATAGAGCTCTAATTAGTGGAATACATCATGTCATACATCATCTTCAACTAATCTCAATTAATGGTGTCTCCACTAAATGGTGGACATCCATAAAAATCTTCTAATAATTCACATAAATCCATAATTAGTGGAGCCTCCACTAATTAATGGAGATTCCAATAATTCATAACACTATTTAATTAGTCTTGGACTAAGTAAGAAAAGGCTGGCCTACCAAGGTTTGTGTTAGCGACTAATAGGTTTTAGAAACCTAGGTTAGCCGCCACTACACAAGGAAAAAAAAGGAAATTGGGAAATAAAAGAAAAAAGGAAAAGGTCGGCTGTTCGGTTTTGTAAAGGAATAGGAAAATTAGCTTTTCTTTTTAAAAGGCATTACGTGTTCCTGTATGATGATTGACCGAATTCTCAAATAAAAAATAGTAGCCTTTTGTTTTTCCTTTTGAACGAAACCTAAGCTACCATTTTCTTGTTGTTTTTTCTTCGTTTTTCTTTTACCATTTTAGCTCTTCCATTTTTCCTTCTAATATTTTTTACCCTAGTCTTACTTTCACCGATAGAGGTCTATAGAGGTTCAAGAATACTTTGGAAGGTCAAGAGTTGCCAAACGTGATAAGTGTTTGATGCAAAGGAGCCAACGATTAGCTGGTATAGCCGTGGAACAAGTAGACATTCCAGTTGAGGAAGTGCCATCAAACTCGAATTCATTTTTGATTATTCAAGTAAAACCCCCTAGAAGTAAGTATTCCTAAACTTTTGCTTGGGAAAAATTTTAATTTGTTGTCTTCTACTGCATTTTTTTTTTTTTTTGGCTATCCTTCAAGAGATATCAGAGCCATAGTTAAATCTAGGAGCATGCTTTGGGTTAATAACTGAAAAATGTGGTTTCTTTACTAATTAAAAATATGATTTTTATGATTGTATGGATCTCTCGTGCTTTTTGATATGTGTTAATTTTGAATACATCTCGTGCTTGGATGTATAGGCATATGTAATTTATTTTTAATCACTTTTCATAGAATTCGTGTATGCCTCATTTTGAAAGGGATAGGCGTTTGAAATTATATTTCAATTTATTTTTTGAATTCTTGTACAAAAAAATGGTGCCTAGATTAATGTCGAAAGAAACAAGAAGAAAACCTAAAGGAAAATTGTAAAAAATAGAAAAATAGAGGCAGGATTGTAGGGGCCAGCTTCAGGCCAAGTCACAGTTAGATAGGACAAGAAGTTCTCCCACAAACCGCGGCTGGCTAGCATGTAGCTGCGGCCGGCTTTAGGGAGATTTTCTCCCAATAGTTGTGCCCAGCTTCAATAAAGCCGTGGCTAGCTTTTTCCATTGGTTGACCTAGAAGCCACTCATGGCTTCTTAGTATCTGCGGCTGGTTTTTTTGTCTTCGAGTCTCCAGAAGCTGTGGCCGGTCCAAGCAAAACTGTAGCTAGCTTCTTTGACACAGAGGACTAGAATTGGTGTTCAATGGGTTGCGGATTGCTAGATCGAGTCGCGGGCACCGGTTTGTTTTTTTTTCTGTAGTTTTTTCCTATTTTATTTTTCTTGCAATTTATTTTTCTTTGGGGGCCCACATCACATGAAGTTTTTTTCTTTCAATTATTTATTGATGGATTTAAATAATTTTTCTTAAAAATGGTTAGTAAGGGTAGAACCACCTTAAGATTAAATAAGCTTATTTTAATTTTATTATTATTATTATTATTTTGATGCTTAATCCATTATTTGGTCACATAATAATTAAAGGTTAGAAATAGCGTGTAAAAAGTTTTTTTTTTTTTTTGGACCATGTCTATTTTATTTAGTTTTGTGATCAAATGCACAAAGGTTTTTGAGAAAGTTAATCTTTTCTCTAGATAAAACAATTAAGGAAAACGTTTATAAAATGGAATAGAACTAAGTAATTTTTTTTAAAAAAAAATCATGGTTTATTCTTCCAAAGGGTTTTATTCTTGACATGGAGAACATGTTTGAATTTAAGCATTTGAAATTTAATTCCTAGAAAATGGTTTTATATTAAGTAGTAAAAGAAAAATTCATAATTTATTCTTTTAAAGGGTTTTATCCTTGACATACAAAAAAAATGGTTCAATTTTTGGGTTTTTACTAAAATTAATAAAACTAATTAATTTTAAAGAAACATTTTTCCTAAAAACCTATATTTCTCAAAAGATTAAGTAGGAAAGGGGTTCCTACGGCTTTCATCACAGATTCCTATTAGAGATTGTGGATTTTCTCGCATCATTTTGAGCATGACGTCCTATATGGTGGATTTCCACGAGAATCTAGAACTAACAGTGGAATTATAATTACAGCCTAGGATAACTATTAGTTTCGGGCAACCTATCGTTGGAGGCAATAATGCTAGATTATCTGTAGGTAGTGATAGTAGTGACCATCTTATCAATGGAACAATTTTTGGATCATTACCTATTAAGGAAGTTTAATTTGTGGTGATTATACAGCTAACATAGAAAATTGTTAACCTTCCTATAAAGCTTAGTTAATTTTTCTAACAACCACATTTTTTATATTTTTGATAATGGTTTTAATAGGTTAACCATATCATGGAAATAATATAATGTTTTAATTGTGCATTTCTATATGTTTTTTCAAAACAAATAATTTTCTGAATGAAGTTTTTTTTTTCAATCAATAGAAATGTCTGGTCTCAGTCATTAGTCCATTATTCTCAAGGAGAATAAGTTAACTAGACCAACCATATGGACTGGAAAAGAAATCTAAATATAGTACTTACTACAGAAAAGTACAAGTATGTTATGACCGACCCCTGTCCTAAAATTAGGGAAGATTCCACGGACAAGGATTGTGAGACTGAGAAGGTATAGAGAAAAGCTAATGAAATGGCTCGATGTTATATGTTGCCTTCCATGTCTAATGTTCTCTAGTCTAAGTACGAAAACATGCCTACTACATATGACATCGATGTATCATTGTGGACCATGTTTGTTGACAAGAGCCATCCACAAGGCATGAAGCTCTTAGAGCAATCATGAACACTAGAATGGGTAATGGGACATCAATTCACTAGTATATACTCAATATGATTGCTCACTGTGAGGAGGCCAAGGTCCTAGGGGCAACAATCAATATTGAGAGCCAAATTAACATGGTTCTTGAGACTTTGCCAAATTCATATTCTCAGTTCAAGTTAAACTATAATAAGAACAAGTTAAATATGTCTTTGACTGAGTTGATGAAAGAAATCTAGGCTGCTAAGAAAATTATGAAGCCTAAGTCAAAGATTTTGGTTACTCGTTCTGATTCATCTTCTTAAACTAGGGCCCAGTCCAAGAAGTTTAAGAAGAAGAAGGCCCAAAATAATGCAGGGGCCCTGCCAAAAGGATCCAAGCCCGGTCCATCCAAGCCCAGTGAAAAGCCCAAGAACAATTACTTCAAGTGTGGCAAGAAAGGACACTTTAAGAAGGATTGTATGGACTTCTTAGCTAAGTCCTCTTCAAGCATTGATCTATAGTTAGAGTATATATTGATGGTTGGGTCATCATTCACTTGGATTATTGATTCCGGAGCCACTAACTATATTTGTAACTCCTTACTGGGTTCAACAAGATAAGGTGACTCAGTAAAAGAGAGCATGGACTTAGAATGGGCAACGAAGCATAAGTATGGGTCGAACCAGTGGGAGTCTTGGAGATTTTTATTTAATTGTAATAAGATTTTAGTTTTGAAAGATATTTTATATGTTTTTAGCTTTAAACAGAATTTAATTTCAGTTTCAAGATTGATTAATCAAGGATATTTTGTTTCTTTCCATTCTGGTATTTCAATCAGTAGAAGTAGAAATATTATATATTCTGGAAACATGTATGAGAATCTTTTCTGTATTAATCATATTAATTGTCATATAAATAATACTCAGACAGAACCTAATAATAAGAAGAGAATAGCCATATCAAATAACTCTTATTTACGGCATTGGATATTAGGACATATAAATCCTAATTAGATTCGGAGGTTAATCTAAAATGGGTCTTTAGACTCATTGAAATTGAAGGAATGGCCTCAGTGTGAATCTTATCTTATGGGTAAAATGACCAAAAAGTCTTTTACTCAAAAGGTGGAAAGAGCAAAGAAAATGTTGGAGTTAGTTCATACTGATGTTTGTAGTCCTATATCTTTACCTGCTAGAGGAGGTTATAAATACTTCTTCACATTCACAGATGATCACATGCGTTTTAGTTATGTTTACATGATGAGATGTAAGTCTAACTCTTTTGATAAATTCAAGAAGTTTAAGGTTGAGGTGAAGCATCAAACTGTGTTTGTAAGCTACTGCGTGGATGAATACCCTACGACTTGAGTATAAGTTGGTGGACTGGTGGAGCTAGATTTGTACACTTTGATGTATGTTAGGTGAAATCTTATCGTAAGGCTAATAACCTTATACGTTGGGTGTATGACTCTAGTTAATTAAAACAAACTTATACAATCGAGTTTCATATATCATTACGTGAAGAAATCATCCCCTTGTAATTTTTAGGGATAATCTAAATAATCTATGGCCATTGGAAAAATGACCATGCATGTACATTTTTGTGTCATTCCCTATAATAAGTGGATACATATTAGAAGTCATATATTATCGAATTAGCTATCAAAGAATGGTAGATGTCACTGAGAAATGTGTTAGTGCATTTTTCCTATCTATATGATGGGTATTATATAGAGGGGTATTTTCATCATTACACTCGTAGGTCGAAGACATTTCACTTGCAATATTATTCTCGGGGTTAATATTCATATATGGTGATAAATGGAATATTTATAATGATAAATACAATTATTTTTTAGTAAGGGTATTTTGGTCATTTTAGTAGCTAAGAATAATATGTCTTTTGATCCCTAGAGTAGCTCCAATAGCTTTAGAAAATTTATTTACTATATGGGCTTTTTGGGTGAATTTATTATTGGAAGAATTATTCTAAGAGTCCAATTAATTGTTCATTTGTGTTAGAATAATTAATTGAGCCAATTTAATTAATTAGTTTATTAATTAATTATCTTGGGTAAATTTATATTGGGTCCAAGTGGATTAATTAATTAATTAAAAGAGCTAATTTAATTACTTAGTTTATTAATTAATCATCTTGGTAATTTTATATTAGACCCAAGTAGATTAATTAATAAGAGAGCTATTTAATTAGTTTTGGACTAATTAAGGAAAGCCCTGGCTTGCCAGGGTTTGTGTGTAGTAGCTAATGGGTTTTGGAAACATAGGTTAGCCGCCACTACACAAGAAAAAGAAAAAAGGAAATTAGGAAATAAAAGAAGAAAGGAAAAGGTCGGCTATTTGGTTTAGTAAAAGAAAAGGAAAGCTGGGTTTTCTTTTTGAAAGGCATCACTTGTGCCGGTGTGATGATTGACCGAATTCTCAATGAGAAAACAGTAGCCTTCACTTTTCCTTTTGAACGAAACCTTAGCCACCATTTTCTTGTCATTTTTCCTTCATTTTTCTCTTACCATTTTAGCTTTTCTGTTTTTCCTTCCAATCTTTTTCATCTTAGTCCTACTTTCACCAGCAAAGGTCCATAGAGGTTTGAGAATACTCTAGAAGGTCAAGAGCTAGCAAACGTTGTAAGTGTTTAATGCAATAGAGCCAATGGTTAGCTGGTATACCCACGGAACAAGCAAATGTTCCAGTTGAGGAAGCGCCATCAAACTTGAATTCAACTCCGATTATTCAAGTAAAATGCCTTAGAAGTCAGTATTCCTAGACTTTAGCTTGGAAAAATTTTTAATTTGTTGCCTTCTGCTACGTATTTATTTTTCTTGTGGTCCTTCCAATGTGTGTTGAGAAAATAAGAAAAGTTTTAACTTGTTAAACAAATTTGATTGATATTACAAGAGTTAAAAGCAAGCTAAGATTTTAAGTATTCTTCACATTTATAGACTTCTTGTATTAAAACCTATATGCTTCTTTGTAATCTAAAAATGATGGACAAATTTTCCATCCTTATGTGAAAGGTTATCTTTTTCCAAAAGTGGCATATTGCCGGGAAGTAAGTTATTTTTCATAAAGAAGAGTGGAATAAAGTGAAAGACATTGAATACAGAAATGTTATCTACGGACCAAACAACATTTTTTGCCCTCTACAATTAGAAGAGTTTGTTGATATGTTAACCTGTGAAACCCCATATACGAACCCATTTCACTTTGCCATAGAATAATGCAATCCTTTAGCCTTTTGCTTCGATATCTTTCTTCTGTTCCAGTTTTCATGATTGACTGAATTTTATGAGCCACTATCAGGAGTGTTGTCAAGATCATGCAAACTTGTTATATAAGTTTTTCAGGATCCCTTATTAAGTACTAAAGTAAGATTTCTTGAACATATGCTACATTTCAAGAGCCTAGGTATGCCATAATGGCCAATAGATTTGTGCACAGGGATTATAGGAGAAGAAAGATACGAAGGAATTTCCTTGGAAAGTGAAATTGGTATAGGGTACACAAGGATATCAAGGAGCTTTTAGAACTAGATTTTGAGTTTCATAATTCAAGTAACCACGGTGGTATTTTTGTTCCCTCAAATCCATGAAATTCCAAATTCCCTAGCCTAAGTTTTTGAGATTGATGTATACATTTCTACTTTCAGATTCAGTACAACTAATAAAGTACAAACCAAACCTTCCATTTATACTAATCTAGATTTTTTTAACTACTCCTAACCCTCCAAAGCTTAAGGGCCTAATTGTTCCTCCCTTGAACTACCCTAAGAGCTAGAAACTTAAAAAGAAATAATTAAAGCAGAAGTTAAAAAAGGGGGCAGATGACAAAGTAAGTAGATTCTGAGTCGCTCCTATGATAGCTAGCTTTTGTGGGAGAATTGGCTTCCTTAAATGGTATCAGAGCCTATCTTACGCCCCACGTTTCGGGTTCGATTCTCGCCAAGTGCCAATGCGCTCCCCGCAAAAACACCACTAGGATAGAATCCTAACGGTGCGGGTCAGAGTTGTGCAACGAAGCGTGGGGGACAACGTAAGTAGATTCTGAGTCGCTCCTATGATCGCTAGCTTTTGTGAGAGAATTGGCTTCCTTCAACTGACATATTTATATTAGGAATTGAAAGGAGCTCTTATGTGAAGTATTGTTGATTACTTTCTTAAGGATTCCTCATTCTCTTACTTGTTCCTCATGTTTTCATTGATATACTCTCTTTTTTTATCTAATGAAATATCATTTCTATATCATGACTTTCATATAATAAAGATATTATCCTTATTGGAAAAGATAGTCAATGTCTAATATAATAAAGATATTATCCTTCTTCCTACTTAAGAATTTAAATAAACAATTATATAACCAAGCCAAACTTACACAAACTCATTTATTTACGTAGATACAACCAAGGCTATTAAAATTAAGTGAAACAAGTCCATCCTATTTGTTAAAAGTTACTAATTCTTACAACCACAACTAAGTAAACAATGTAACTAATATAAGCCAAGGTTATCAAACCAACTTATGTTTGATGACTCTAAACTTCTTTAACTTGAGTAGCAAACTAGGGCCATTCTTCCCATGATTTTCTTTTTTTTTTTTTATTAGAAATTTTTAGTCTCAAGTGAATGGATTTCTCTTGACTTACTGTATTAGCCCCTCCTTTATTTTTTGCTGATTTTTTTTACCATTCACACTCTTGTTTTCTCGCACACTCACTCTCGCATATTTTCTTCAAATACCCCACTTTTGCCAGAACAAGTACTTATATCCCTTATGTCTTGCCTTTTTTTTTTTTCTTTTTTTCACTCAAAAGAATGCAACCAATTTCGGGCATTTGCGTCACTTTTTTTTTTTTTTTCTCTCACTCTTCTCGGATCTTACCCTATTTATTTAAACTTAAAGTTAGGACAAGTTAGAAATTCGTGAAACATAAACCAATCAATAACCTGTACCTGTACTTCATCACATTAACCCTTTAACCAAAAATCACAAGAAAAAACATCCTTCAATTAGAAAAAAAAATAAACAAAGTTAACTTAAATTCTCAAGACTTATTTATATCACACTAAATATATAAGTTTTTATAAACTCAATTCAATCAAATAAACATTAATCCAAATTCTTACATAAAAAAGAAAATTAATAGCAATGCCATATTAGCTAAAAACGAAAAATTCACTACAAAAAAATGGGGCAAATGCAACGTAGACAAAAATGATGGTAAAAAAACCGTCGTAATAGGTTACTTTATGCGACGGTTTTGAAACCGTCACAATAGATAGGCCTAATACAATAGTCTAATGCCAACCGTCGTATTTGAAAACCAAATACGACGGTTTACAAAAACTGTCATAATAGATAGACCAAAACGACGATTTATTGTAACCGTCGCAATAGAGTTGGCCAAATACGACGGTTTATTACAACCGTTGCAATAGAGTAGACCAAATACGACGGTTTATTTTAACAATTAAAGTAGAGTAGACCAAATACGGCAGTTTATTTTAACCGTCGCAATAGAGGAGACCGAATACGACGGTTTATTGTGACCGTCGCAATAGACTAGGCCAAATACGACGGTTTATTATAATCGTCATAACAGAGTAGACCAAATACGACAATTTATTGTAACCATCGCAATAGATTAGACTAAATACGATGGTTTGTTGTAACTACTGTTTTTAGTCTAATTATAACAAAGCCCCTCAAAATTATTTTAAATTTTATCTGATTATTTTCAAATTTAGTCACAATACTATTGGTAATGATTACAATAAATTTAATGGCTAGATTGTTAATTTGATATCTTTATATTTATAAATACTAAGATATCTTTCTATTTTATAGATATTACTACACAAATGAGATAAAATAAAACGAATGACCTTCAAATTCGGTCACTAAACTTGTTTAAACTTTATAAATACATATAATGGTTAGATAATTGATTTTTCAAATACATTTTTGTTTATATCTTAAGTTTTCATATATTGGTATTAAAGAGCTTGAATTTCATTTTAATTATTAGTGATTCTAAGATATATATATATATATATATATATATATATATATGTGTGTGTGTGTGTGTGTGTGTGTGTGTATGTATGTATAAATATATATATTATTTATATACAGTATAATATATCCTTATTAGTTAGTAAGCTTTACATTAATATGTTATATAACATAAATAATTTCTTAATTACAAACATATATATATGTGCGTACATATATATCTATTTATATACCTAGGTAGAGTATACTATCTCTTGATTATTACATTTGATTATATGTATAGACATTCTATCTATAATTGTTGTAATACATCATGTTGCTGCACAATAGATTTATTTGCTAGATTAGATCACATGGACAAACTCAACTTTTGGATACCTACAGATCATTTATATGCTATAATATTGATAAGGCCCTTCACCAAGCAATTTTTTTTTATTTAAGTATTCTTTTGGTAAATGTATATAAGTATTCCTTTTCTATAAGTAAATGGATATATTTTATGTAGTATACAATCTATATAAATATCTTTTTGTTTTAATATAAATATTATAACATATAGGTATGTATGTATATATATCTAATTTTTTGATCCATCACTTTGATTAAATGGTGTGTAAAGTAGAATATAGAAAAAATATAATTTAACTATTGTTGTTATTGTTGAGATCAATAAAAAAAAATGATAAAAATTGTAATATAGAGATCGGTTTGTAATGTTATTCGTCTCAATTTGCAAGAAATTACCGAGGATTTAATTTTTTTTCCTCGCAAATAGCTAAGAATTTATTTTTAAAAAAATCACATTTCCTTCGAAAATTTCCAATTGCTTTTCTTTTTTTTTTTCCCTAATTCTTCCTCATCAATTTCTTTCTTCTTCCTGCTACCCACAGCCCCCCTTCCCACCCGATGCTGGTGACCCCCTGCCCCCACCACCTGCGCCCGCCTTCGGCCCCTCCCCCTGTAGAGCCTTCCCCCTCCTACTGCCCCTTGCCTACGCACCACATGTTGGGTATCTCACGCATATCATATATGGCGCAGCAGAAAAATAAAACGAGATAACATCCCAGGATCTGCATATGTGTGGAAAACAAGATATAAAGAGAACAAAGGTAATAGCTTTACCTTTCTTTGAGCGTCTGAAAAGCAAAATTTTTCTTCTTCAAGTCCGAGGTGCGATCCAACAATCTTCTTGATTAAACACCACAAGAGTTGAATATCCAACCACTAAAATCATAGTGTGTGATTACCTCTAACAGAAATCCACACGGAGGATCACTCTTAAGCACCAAGATGTTTCTGTATTAGCAGAAACCAAGATGGTGGCTAGGGTTTCTTTTATGAAGAACAACGAGAGAGAAGAGAGGAGGAGATCATGTATTCCCTAGGGTTTTAGGAGTAATTTTCATGTGTCTTCAAGCTAGAAGGAATCGTGCTAATGTGTTTGAATTTGGGCATATAAATCATACAAAAATAAGCACATTCCCAATCAATTTTAAATTAAAACATTAATCCCAAATTACACATATGAGTAAGCGTACTCATTATTAAGCATAGTATAGGGTTTAAAACAAGTGTCGATCCTCAGGGAATAAGTATGCCTTAATCACTTTTCTATCATTGTTTAACCGACTCAATAAAGTGGAAAAAGAATAAAAAGAAAAATAAAATAAAATAAAAGAATATATACATGTCAAGGATGGAGAATTATGTAACTCAAACCATTATTTTGACAAACATGATCTTAAAATACCTAATCATTAAGATAACTAATTATTTTCTTGTCATCATGAAGGACTAATATAGATTCACTTCTTTTCCAATCCATGAAATCACTATCTTCTAGACAATTACCATCACATATCCTGTCTCAACTAATTTACCCAAAAGATGTATTAAACACAATCCTTGATTAAATCTCCATATCCTGGCAAACTTAAAATATGGAATTAACCAATGAATTCATATCCTGGCAGACATCAATTAACCTTTAATTACCTAATTCTTAGCAATTAACCCATTTCCCAAGTAAGTTAAGAGATAACAAATATGAAATTAATAAATTGAAACCACTATCAACCCCTTTTCCAAGCAAGTTAATGGAAAGAAACAACCAACTAATATCGTAATCAGTATACGTAATTAAATACCAAGAATAACAATCAATTAATCAAAAGATCAAATTAACTTTAAAAATCATAAATACCTAAAACAATGTTAAATTATGATTTTTATTGTTCATAGACAAGAAAACAAAGTTTTGATTGTTTTCTTGTCTATGAACACTCATAGACAAGAAAAAGAAAACAAAGTTAAAAGAAAACACTCATAGACAAGCCTCATTCTTCTTCATTCGTAGACCTTCTTGTACAATCCTCCTTGATTTGAAGAATTCCTCTTTGAATTTGAGTGATTTTCTGTTTTGATCTATGAATCTTCCTTAAATTATTTCTCTCGAGAAAATATTGGTAATACACTTTAAAATAAATCTAAATCTATACTGAAGGAATTTGAAAAACAGAGAGCATGCTCACGGTAGAAATAAAAATGGAGGAAATAAATAGAAACAGAGCATGGTAGCAACATGGAGGCATGAAAAACATATCTCTTGGAGCCTTAAACCTTGAAGATTGAAGTAGAATGGATTGAAGCTCAAGAACAGCTTCTTTCTTCCACTGGGATGAACACTCCGGTAGCCTTATTTCTTCCCCGTGGGATGAACACTCCGGTACAATGCTTTCCTTTCAGTTCACAGAATATGACCCAGCCTAATCTCATTTTTGGTGAACACAGAAATGGATAGAGATGATCATCAGGTTTCTTCCATAGCTCTCGGTTTTAACCTTCAAGGCTTGGCTTCTCTGTTAAGAAACCAAAAGCCAGAAAAGAAAAAGCCACGAGAGACAGAGAGCCAAGAGACTCGGGATTTTTTTTTATTTTATTTTTTCACACAGAAAGCCAAGAGTCATGAAACCAAAAATAATCATTTTGATAAAAATAATATTCCCGAGATTTAATATTTCAAACACCCGAATATTATTAACAAAATAAATTTTGGCTTCATCCTAAACTCTTCTGAACTGTGTACGAAAAAATCTTATGGTCCAGACTATTGAGCCAAAATAATATTTATTATTTTTCTTGGACCCGAAAAGCCCAAAATAATAAACATTAATTATTTTCCTTGAGATGAAATAAATAGCCCAGTAAATAATTAATGAGCCCAAATGAACTAAAAATAATTAAATTTTAATTATTTATTTCATGGGATTAATTAAATAAATAATTAAGTATTAACTATTTTCCTCTAGTTTAAGTCCCGATTAATTTTCTAATTATTCAAACTAGATCTAGTCCCTAAATAATAAATTAACCAATTAAACCAGATAATAAATTTCTCTCAATTTATTTTATTCCAGTCTAATAAATTAGACTTCCTGAATAAAATAATATCCTCTCAACTGAGATTAATTTCTCAACCCAAAAATAATTAGGACTTACGTGCTATTCTGAGGACTAAAAAGACACATCGCCTTGGCTATTAAAATGACCAAAATGTCCCTATTATATAAATAGATGTATTTTGCATTTTAAATATTTCCTAATATCATCATAAGAAAATATTGGCCCCAAGGACAATGCTGCATTAGCAAAGTCTCTGACCTACAAGTGAAATGACTAAAATACCCCTCTATACCTTAGGCTTCTAGTCCAACGATCTACGACTTCTTGGAGTATTTCCGCTTTCCAAGGAAGGAGTTACCCTAAAGTAAACATCCAAGTCATGTTTCCCAGGGCCCTGGATATGTAGATCATTCAGACAACCACAAGGGGTGATATTATGTAGAAACTCTCATATATAAGTTTGTCTTAACTAACTAGTTACACATACTCAACATGCAAGTATATTGGCCCTATGATAGAACCTCAACTATAGCATATCAAAGTATATGCTTCCAGCTTCGTCAGACTACCAACTCATATTCAAGTCATAGAGTACTAGTAGTAGTCTAGGTTTCTACCATATAGTACTTTTAGAAACCACTACTACTGGTTCTGTTCTACATATTCGAAATATGCTTATGTCATGAAGTGAGTGGACTACTCACTGGCTAAAGGTAAATCATTCCCCATTTGGAATTCATAACATAATAACCTAAACACGATGAAATTATCATTCTCATCAATCGATTAAGAACAAATGTTTATGTGTTTAAATAACCCATGATCCATACCTTACTGTGAAAGACCTCTATTCAAATGGATCACTTATTTAAACATAATGGGCCTTTTCCAAACAAAATTGTGCACAAATAAAGAAAATAAATTCAGAAACGATTTTCAATAATAAATTCTTTTATTCACATATTCGATATTTACTTCAGAAACCTAGTCTAAGAGGGCATACATTCCAACAATCTTTCACTTGCACTCTAAGACTAGGTAAGTACGTAGGTGCCCACCCCAATGTCATCTAAGTGTCTCTTGAAGACCCTCTCAGCCAAAGGCTTGGTGAATGGATCTGCTAGATTGTTATCTAATGTAATCAGTTCCACCACGACTTCCCGTCTCTGGATGAAATTCTGGATTAGGTGGTACTTTCTCTCGATGTGCTTCCCCTTTTTGTGGTTCCGAGGTTTCTTGGATTGCAATACTGCGCCAGTGTTGTCGCAATGCATCATAATCGGTCTATCCATATGTGGCATGACTCTAAGTTCTGAAAGAAACTTCCGGAGCCAGACTGCTTCCTTAGATGCCTCCGAAGCTGCCACATACTCAGCTTCCATGGTTGAGTCAGCAATACAAGACTGCTTGATACTTCTCCATGAAATTGCTCCTCCAGATAAGGTGAAGACATATCCACTAGTGGATTTTCTCTCATTCTTATCTGCTTGGAAGTCCGAGTTTGTGCATCCGGTAGGAACCAAATCATCAGCCCTGTAAACCAGCATATAATTTCTCGTTCCTTTGAGGTACTTGAGAATATGTTTTACAGCTTGCCAATGAACCTCCCCAGGGTTTGATTGATATCTACTAACCAAGCCTATGGTAAAATAGATATCTGGCCTAGTACACAGCATGGCGTACATGAGACTACCCACAGCCGAAGCATAGGGAATCTTACTCATTCTGTCATTTTCTTCTTGAGACATAGGACAGTCCATTGGAGAAAGTGACAACCCATGTCTGCATGGGATTAGAGCTCCCTTGCATGAGTCCATGCTGTACTTAGCCAACATCTTGTCAATGTATGCGACTTGGGATAATCCTAACATTCTCTGCTTCCTATTTCTAAGAAGTCTAATCCCGAGAATGTAGCTAGCTTCTCTCAAGTCCTTCATACTGAATTGACTAGACATCTAATCCTTTGTAGATGACAATAACCCTACATCATTTCCAATTAGTAGAATGTCATCCACATACAAGACAAGAAAAACCACATTAAACTCCTCAAGTTTCTTGTACACACATGGTTCATCCTCATTTTGATTAAAATCGTAAGATTTCACTATCTCATCAAAACAAATGTTCCATGCTCTTGATGCTTGCTTAAGTCCATAAATGGACTTCTTAAGCTTGCAAACCATATGTTCTTGGCCTTTAGCAATAAAACCTTCCGGTTGGGACATATAGATGTCTTTGCTAAGATGGCCATTCAAAAATGCCGTCTTGACATCCATTTGCCATATCTCATAGTCATAATGATATACGATGGCAAGGAGGATACAAATGGATTTAAGCATGGCTACAGGGGAAAAGGTTTCCTCATAATCGATCACTTCTTTCTGAGTATACCCTTTTGCCACAAGCCTAGCTTTGAAGGTTTCCACCTTCTCATCCGCTCCCTCTTTCTCTTGTACACCCACTTACACCCAATAGGTTTTATCCCTTCAGATGAAGCTACAAGATCCCAAACTTGATTGAAGTACATAGACTCAATCTTGGTTTTCATTGCTTCATGCCATAGATTTGCATCACCATCAGCATTGCCTCCTCATATCTAGTGGGGTCTTGTTCCTGATGGTCAGAGACCAGCTCAAAAGCTTTCCCATACCGTCTATCCTGAACCCTAGACACTATCCCACTATGATGAGGCACCAATTGTACATGCTCTTGAGGCTGTGCCTCTTCTTATTCCACAATCGGGTAAGAAGAAGTTACTTTCGAAAATAACTTCTCCTCGAGTTCCAACCTAGTTGAACCTTTCGTGGAAGTACTTTGATCATCCTCAAGTATCTAGCATTAGTACTAACCAGTACTTTCTGCTCCTTAGGATGATAAAAGTAACCACCCTTTGTTCCTTTTGGATACCCAACAAAATAGCATAATTCTGATCTTAGTTCCAACTTACCTCCCTTGATCAGTACATAAGTTGGACAACCCCATATCCTGAGATGATTTAGACTTGCTTTACGCCCAGTCCACATCTCATAGGAAGTCCTAGGTACTGACTTGGAAGGCATATCTCAGAATGTATGCTACTGTTTCTAGGGTATATCCCCAAAAGGATACTGGAAGAATAGTATGAGACATCATGCTTTAGACCATTTCCATCAATGTCCTATTCCTTCTCTCAGCTACTTCATTCTACTGGGGTGTCCCTGACGCAGAGAGCTGGGATACTATCCGATGATGTACCATGTAGTCCTTGAATTCACCTAGGAGGTACTCTCCACCACGATCCGATCGTAAGGTCTTGATTAATTTACCTGTCTGACGCTCCTCTTCAGCCTTAAAACTCCTTGAATTTATCAAAAGAGTCAGACTTACGTGTCATCAGGTAAATATAACCAAACCTTGTACAATCATTTGTGAAAGTGATGAAGTACTCAAAACCTCCTTTAGCTAGTGTAGATAAGGGATCACATACATCAGTGTAAACAAGACTCAATACCTCATTGGCCCTATTCGCCTTTGGGATAAAAGACCTTTTGGTCATCTTTCCCATTAGCTAGGATTCATACTGAGGGCAATTTTCCAATTTCAATGAGCCAAAAGGCCCATCATGGATTAGCCTCTGAATCCTGGTTGATTTGATATGACCTAACCTTAGATACTAAAGATATGAGTCATTGATATTGGTCTTTCTCTTCTTAGTTAAAGGGTCTGATTGAGCGTTATTTGATTGATGATTATTAGGGTTTAACTAGAATAGATTTTCATACATGTGCCCAGTACATAAAATTTCTCCATCTCTACTGATAGAAATACCAGAATGGAAAGATACAGAATATCCTTGATTTATTAGTTTTGCAACTGAAATCAAATTTTGAAAAAAAACCAGGTACATATAAAATATCTATTAAAACCACTTTTTATTACAATAAAAAATAAGATCCAGCTCTCCCACTGCAAGGGCCCAGACTTGTGCTCCATTTCGCACGTGTAATCCATGTTCGCCCTTCTGGAGTCTTCTTATCTTTCTAAGCCCCTATAAGGAGTTACAGATATGATCAGTGGCTCCTACATCAACAATCCAAGTGGAAAGTGATCCAACCATTAATATAGACTCTAGATAGAAAACATTACCAGTGGGGTTTTTCTTGGCTTGAAGATCTGAACACTCCTTTTTCTAGTGTCCCTTCGTACTATATTTGAAGCACGCGCCCTCTTCTCTGTCTTTGGGCTGGGTCTTGGGCTGGGCTGCTGCGTTTCTCTTCTTCCTTTTGAACTTTCTAGGCTTGAACCCAGTTCTTGAGGAAGAAGCCTTAGCAATCATAGCCTTTGATTATGGCTTCATGACATTTTTTGCTATCTGGAGTTCCTTCATCAACTCAGTCAAACTCACGTTTAACTTGTTCATATTGTAATTTAGTTTGAACTGAGTAAAGGAACCCAGTAGAGACTCGAGAATCATGTCCACTTGGCTCTCTGGGTCAATGATAGCCCCTAAGATTTTTGCCTCCTCGAAAGCAGCAATCATCTTGAACATATGCTCCCTGACTGATACTCCCTTAGCCATCTTAGTGTTTATTATAGTTCGAAGAGCCTCCTGCCTTGCGGGCTGGCTCTTGTCCGCGAACATAGTGGCCAATGAATGACTAATGTCATACGCAGAAGCCATGTGCTCGTATTTAGACTACAACACATTAGACATGGAGGCTAGCATATAGCAATGTGCCATTTCATTAGCCTTCTTCCACTCCTTCTCAGCCTCTCGCTCTTCGTAGATGGAACCTGCTCCAATCACAGGGCAGGTCTCGTAAAGGACATATTTATACTCCTCGGCTATGAGTATTATGTCCAGGTTCCTCTTCCAGTCCACATAGTTTTGTCTTGTTATCATATTTTCTCGGAAAATAATGGCCAAATGACTAAAAAAACCTCCCACCATTTCTGAAAAATCGAAAAATAAAAGAAATGATTTAGTTTGTGAAAATAAATTTGTGCACTGAAGTTAATTTGGCTCTTAGGAAAACTAACATATCTTATTTGGAAGATTAACAGTTCCATAAGCTAAGTGTAGTAACCACCACAAATTAATTTCCCTTCTAGGTAATGATCTAGAGGATAACTCCATCGTGGGATGGCCGTTTCTTCTTATTTCCTATCGACATTCCTCGCACTATAACTTCCAACGTGGGCTAGCCGATTATAGTACGTGTCCCGGGTTATTAATTACATCCTCCCATTAGATCTAGATCCTTGTGGTATCCCCATCCTATACGGGTTCACTCCCAGGGTGACGCGAGGGGACCTAGAATCTCTAATGAGGATCGTGATGGAAGCTGTGGGGCTGTTGGAACCCCTATCCCACTTAGTCTTTTAAAATAAAGTTTTCTTGAAAAATATCCTTTTGAAATTTCCATTAAGTTTTTCCTTAACTTAAAAATAAAATATCCAAATATATTAAAATCTCTATGTCAAGGATTATATCATTTGAGAGATTTTTCCATGGACTAATTTTATTTAAGTTACAACTTAATGATTTTAAAAATTTTCCAATTAAAACTTTTTAGAGACTTTGGTCTCGAAACAATTTTTCTTGTGCAAAATAAAATAAAATGGCTTTCTATTTTAACTTACAAAAATATCTAAGTCCAATATATTTTCTATGTCAAGGATTAAATCCTTTGAGAAAATATCTAAGGATTAATTTTTGTTCAAGTTAAAATAACCATTTAATTTTTAAAGAAAAATATTTTCCTTGTATAAATATTCCCAAAGACTTTGGTCTTTGAGAAAATTCACACATAGGTACACAAAAAAAAAAAAAAAGCATGCCAAAAAACAGTAACGTTTTCATGCTTTTCTATTTTTAAACCTAAGTGCCCAAATAATAGAATTAAACACATTAATTAATGATCTTGTTTAATCCTAAAATCCCTTACTAATATTTTTCATGCAAATATATTCCAAGAATATAAACTATTGCAAAAATATTAACTTCACCTGATATGGGACCCAAATTAAAAATAAAAAAATGCAAATTTTGGCTGGCGGTCCACGTGCACCTGCCACACCGGATCCGTGCCCATTTGGCCTATGGTCCACCGCGGCCGCGGTGTACGAGTCACACCGGATCACCATAGCTTCAACCCTGCCCGCGCCTCTCTTTGCTGTCGAGCCGCGCATCTGCCTGGTTCCCGCTCCATGACCCGCGTGCCAAATCGAAATCAATTGCAACAATTGCAATTTCATTGGCTCCAAATCACAGCAAATCAGCTTGGCTCGTGCACTCGCGGGAAGCGGTTCAAGACACAGAAACAGAAGCTCGGCTCGGCTTAGGCAGCGGCTTAGGAATAGTAACTTCATCTTCTCCGCGAAATTTTTCTGTGCTCTGTCTGCAAAATTTCTTCTGGGTTGCTTCCTTCAGCTTCTTTGGACATTTTTCATTAAAAAAACTTATCCAAACCAAAATAACAACGGCCTACACCCATTTAAATTGGGTTTACACGATCAAAATCACCAAAGCAATAATTTACAGAGAATTCCTATGCTTCCACTGTGAAGCTCACATTTATCCTATCCCATACCAAAACAGCGAAGGATAACAGGTTTATGCTCCAAACAATGTTTTTCTCCTTTTTTATTAACTAACATGCTCCCTAAGTTAATCAAATTTAGTGCTCTGATACCACTTGAAGGAATTTGAAAAACATAGAGCATGCTCACGGTAGAAATAAAAATGGAGGAAATAAATAGAAACAGAGCATGGCAGTAGCATGGAGGCATGAAAAACATACCTCTTGGAGCCTTAAACCTTGAAGATTGAAGTAGAATGGATTGAAGCTCAAGAATAGCTTCTTTTTTCCATTGGGATGAACACTCCGGTAGCCTTCTTTCTTCCCCGTGCGATGAACACTCTGGTACAATGCTTTCCTTTCAGTTCACAGAATACGACCCAGCCTAATTTCCTTTTTGGTGAACATAGAAATGGATAGAGATGATCATCAGGTTTCTTCCACAGCTCTCAGTTTTATCCTTCAAGGCTTGGTTTTTCAGTTAAGAAAACAAAAGCCAGTGAAGAAAACCAAAAGCCAGAAAAGAAAAGGCCACGAGAGACAGAGAGCTAAGAGACTCGGGATTTTTTTTAAAAATATTTTTATCCCTTTTATTTTATTTTTCTTTTCCACACAAAAAGCCAAGAGTTATGAAATCAAAAATAATAATTTTGATAAAAACAATATTCCCAGAATTTAATGTTTCGAACACCTGAATATTATTAACAAAATAAATTTTGGCTTCATCCTAAGCTCTTCTGAACTGTATGCTTCCATGCTCCGATATATATTTGTTCTATCCGTTTTTATTCCTAACGTGAGCATGCTCTGTTAATGTCAATTCCTTCATCTACATTATGCACCTCCCCATTTTTAAGGTAAATTGGCCTTTATTTATAGGCTTACACAGTTCCTAAAAGAATCCTGAATAAAGAAGAAGTAATTACGTAAAAAATCCAAAACCAAAAAGGAGTTGTAATTAAAATTCTAAAATAAAAACCTAACTAAAACTAAGGGTCCACCGCCTTAATTGAGAATTTGAAAACAATTGGATTTTGCTTTTGTCATTTTGTGCTAGAGCCCTTCTTGTTTTGAATTGAAATTGCCCACGCCGTTTTCTTCAATCGAACCAGCTAAAATCTTTATTTTTGTCTTGCATATGCTCAGTTGAGACACCATCGAGCCGCATGGAATTGTCCAGCTGAGGAGCAATGTTGTTGCAATTGGCTCGCTGAGCTATCAACCAAGACATGAAGCTTGCTGAAATCATCTTCTCTGTCTTGCATGCCGCATAGCCAAGCCCACTGACACCAACTTCTTTAGCTTTTGTCTTTTAATTTAGCCACTTTTGTTGACTTTTCTCTTTGTCCAGGACCCACCAAATTTCCTTTCTTTGCTGCCTTTTCTTCTTTTGCTTAGCCGTGAGCCATGAAGCTAATTTCTTCCTTTTCCTTTCCAATTTCTATTGCAATTGCACTCCCCCATTTCACTTAATTCTTTTGATTTCCTTTGCTATGCTAGTACAAGATCAGCGCCGGCTCTTCCTTCTTGGCCTGGTGCTGGTCTGTACTAGAAAAACATATAATTAACTCCATATTTCACCTATTTTTGCATAAAATTGTAGAAAAAACATTTTTATAAGGGAAATATAAAATAAGAAGGAATATGGCTAGTTATTGTATTAAAAGTGTCTCAATTTAACCTCAAATAATTAGGAAAATAATGATGATTTTAACCCCTATCACGTGCATTATATCCCATATATTACACGAAAATCCCCTGTTGAAAATACTCCATCTGAGAATTCTAAAACAGTTAGAATTCCCTAATTGTAATTGGAAATATCAAGTTCTTACAATTACAATTTGGACTATAAATTATAACTAATTATAATTTGGCCACAACAGCTTTTCTTTCTTGCAATTAACCCCACTATGTTATTTAATAACATCTTGAGTATATAATTCTCTATTGTGTGTGACCTATTAGGTTTCCCTGTTAATTGGTAGTGAATATAAATTAATCTAAATGTCTTTGAGATTAATAATTTATAATTAATTAGAATTAATTCTATTAATTCTAATTAGGATTGGTTTATTAATTCATCAATTAATAAACTCATATTCCCAAATCATGAGCGGTATCTAGCAACACATCATGACCACTTAAGAGTCCAGGAAGTCAAGTGGCTTGACATGAACCTTTCAATAACAAACTACAGTGCAATTAACTCATTTCACCATATAATATCTCATTCGATTTGGAGTACGAAATTAGTGCCAAACCCCTCTAGAATATATTAATTCTGGCCCGAATATAATAGTACTTATACCAGGAACCCACTACTCTAGATGTGTATCAATTGGAAGTGTTTCCAATACACAGTCGCCTTGGCCAAGAACTTCTCGAGCAGTAATTCCTACAAGTGGCCATGAGATATTTGTCCCTACTATTAGGAGTGGTGAATCCTTTATTAACCCTCTCAACTACTTTCGTTTACCTCACAGTGTATCCAATATCCATCCTATAGGTAGCCCTTGATCTGACTCCAGAGATTGGAATCAAAGCATAATGCTTAGCAAACAAAGTACCTTAGAGATCTCGAGTCTAAGGATACTTGCATGTTAATTTGCTATATTGAGATTATATCACTGGCACTAAATAGTTATCCATGTAATTATCTCATAGCTAGGTCATCTAATGTACTTGTTCTATTAACAAGCATCCATGTGTTAACTTTGAGTATCTCAATACTCACGGATATGAGAACCATCGCCTAATCAAATCAGGAAGTCTAACACATGCTAGTCTTAACGCATTAATGATGTCCTATCTCATTAATACTACGACTAGGGATTTTTAAGTACCAACACTATACAGTGTAGTAGGAATCTCATATCATGATTTCCTTAACACAGTGTTGTACTAGACACTTTATCTAACAGTTATTTTACACAAAAGTAAACAAAAGAAACTATAAGATAAAAAATGCCTATTATTAAAATAAAATGTGTCATATACAACGTGTAAGTGATTGCCTCTAGAGTATAACACTAACACCAACCCCTGCAACCCTTTCTTTCTTCCCTCCCAAGCCCGCACGACCACCCCTGTAACCTTTTCACCATTCCCCCCAGCCCGAGCGATCCTACTCCATATCTCCCCCTCTCCTTGCGCACCTCTTCCCCTCATAGAGCCTTCCCCCTCCTCCCACCACCCGCCTGTGCGCCACCCCCAGCAACCCCTTCTCCCTTTCCCCTTAGCCTGCGCGACCCTACCCCAGATCTCTCCCTCTCCCCGCGTGACCACCCCCCTCCTGCCGCCCAACCACCTGCACGCTACCCCCAGCAACCCCCAGCCCGTGCAACCCTAACCCAGATCTCCCCCTCTCCCCGCTCAGCCACCCCTCTCGTAGACCTTTCTCCCTTTTTGCCACCCCCCGCTCGTGTGCAACCCTTCCGCAACCCCTTCTCCCTTTCCCCCAGCCCGCGCGCCACCAATTTGTCTTTAATTCTTCGACTTCCACCCCCTATAACCTTTAATTCTTCGACTTGCCTTTTACACTGATTTAATGATAGAGGGCACACATCCCAGATCTACGCCATCTGCCAGTCTATTGCCAAGGCACTTGTAGCTTTCTACCAGAATTATGTGGACGTTGTTTATTAAGTGCACCACTATTTTGGTATTGTCTTCATTATAGTTGTTTCCTATGCTTTTCATTTAAGACATGAGTTTCAGTAATGTTTCGATTATTAAACTGTTTTGCATTTGAGAATCATTTTGAGAGGTTTATATGGAGACTCTTAGTAGGCATAAGCATAGTTGTTTAATCAAAATTGTTTTTGGAATTTCTTTTAAGACTATGAATTATCAATATTCCATACCTGTCTATTGCTTTCTGTTTATGTTGATGTGGGATTGTTTATCAATTACTTGTGCCTTTCTGGGATTGTTTATATTTGTGTGCCTTATATTCCTTTGATGCTGTTATATTTATGTTTACTTAAACAATGATGTTGAAAGAATTTACATTGTCTTGAGATACAGTTATGTGATTTTCCGTGCTTGATACAGTTTCACTTGCAAGAAATCCTCAATAAAATCATTTTTGGGATTTGACTTTGTATTATAATGGGCTTGTTATTTGTTTTGTAACTCTTTATTAATGAATCTTTCAGTTGTAATGGGGTGACTTATGGGTTGTTGGGTTGTGAGTCTCATTGGTGACTGTTGGGAATGTTAAACTTTTTGTGAATGTCTCTGCAATGACTGAAATTTCTTCTCTTTTGCTACCTCCTACACCTATTTTTTCTTTATATATTTCTATTAATTTTGTAATTCTAGGTCTGAATTTAGTACTTCTACTCTCAATTTACTAGCTTTGAATTTTTGATTTACTGCTTAAGTAAGAATTACGAGAAATATTGAGTAGTTTTACATTTTCTCTTCTTTTCTTCCATACCTTCCGAATTATGTGATTTGAAAAAGCTTCATCAATTACTAAAGAAAAAACAAAATTAAATTAAATTTAGCAACCAATAACAATTTAATTCCTCTTGGCAAGAGTAACACCACTCCCTTTCCCAAACTTAAATTGAACATTGTCCTCAAAGGTCCAAAAATAAAATAATACAAGCATATCCAAGAGGTAATACTCCTCAAGGCATAAATATCATAGGAAATTAGATAGTTGAATTCCTTCAAGAACGGATTATTGTATTTGACAAGAGTATTCCAAAACCTAAAAACAAAGCACAACATAAAATAAAACACACCATAAAAGTATAAAATGAAAACTAAACTAAAATTAACATAAAAAAAGAAAATATAAGAAAAGGAACAAAAGAAAAGATCAAAGGAAAGAAATAACTCCCTAGAGATCAAAGAACATTATCCTTCATGGATGCCTAAAACACCTTCATTTGAGCTTTAAACATGATTTAGTTTTTCCTTCTTATAGCTGGCCTTGAAGCATGCTTGTCTGAGTCTTTTAGTTCAATCCTCCACCTGCGTATCAGGGATTTCTTCTATCAATTTCTTCTCACGTTCTAGTATCTTAATGGCTTCTCTCAAGTTCTTCTCAGCCATATGTCCTCTTTCTTCTTTATTTCGCATCTCCGATAAATCTAAAGGCATACTATCAAATTATTAGTTCTTTCTTATCTTGGGATTATATAATTAACTTATTTACAAGTATGTGTGAGAAAGAACCTGAACTTTCTTGATTAGGGTCTCCAAGCTCATCAACTTCTTGTGAGGCCATCGACGAATTCCCAACTCCCTATATCTTTTCTTGAGAATGGTTAGGCCAACATTTAATTCTTTAGCCACCCAAGTGAGTGGCATGTAAAAATATTTCGAAATAGTTGCTCTTGATAATGTCTTGGATCTACTGCCTTTCTCCTTTCTCTGCTTCCTGATTATCTTCTTCTCCACAGGATCGTCTGAAGTGATGCCTTCAAGATGTATTTCATTATTCATATTATGGGTTTGTTCAAAATCTATGATGGAGTAGAAAGGATTATGCATAAGCATACCCTCCATCAGAGGAAAAGCATAAAAAGAATTCTCTTGAATGGGCAGATCAAATTAGAAATCCAAAGCAGGAACAGTCTCTTGAACGGGCAGATCAAGAGGAAATGGTTGGATTGGAAAGGAAAACACATTGAAATCTTCTTCTTTGAAAACTAATTCAAAATTTGACCACCTCTCAAACGAATTACGACTATCCATTTCTGAGAAAGGGATATATATATATATATATATATATATATATATCTGTGCGGGAAGAGGGGAGGGATGACTGAAGAGAGATAGAGACTAAGGGATGACTAATGACTAATGACTAAGGGATATATATATATATATATATATATATATATGTGCGGGAAGAGGGGAAGGATGATTGAGTAGAAAAGAGACAAGAGGAAGAGGAAGAGGTAAATGACAGCTTTTGTATGGGAAGAGGGGAGAGAGGACTGAGGAGAGAAAGTGACAAGAAGGAAGGGGAAAAAGTAGATGATAGGAGGGGATGGATGACTAAGGAGAGAAAGGGATAAGGAGGAAGGGGAAAAGATTATTGGCTTGCTCATTTTATATAAAATATTGTAATTTCACTACCTTGTCTTTTAATGGAGCTACATTAGTGTGCAAAATATTTTAATTGCACTGCCTTGACATTTTTCTTTTTTTGTGACTTTAAATATAATTCGGTTTTGTTGCAGAAAGAGATAATGAAGAAGGGGAAAAGATGATTGGTTTGCTCATTTTACATAAAATATTTTAGTTGCACTGCCTTGTCTTTTTTTGGAGCCACATTAGTGAGCAAAATATTTTAATTGCACTGCCTTAACAATTGTTTTCTATTGCGATTTTAAATATAATTCAGTTTTGTTGTAGAAAGCAACAAGAAAGAAGGGAGAAAGACGATTGGTTTGCTCATTTTACATAAAATATTTTAATTGCATTGTCTTGTCTTTTATTGGAGCCATATTAGTGCGCAAAATATTTCCATTGCACTGCCTTGACATTTTTTTGTTGTTGTAACTTTAAATATAATTCGGTTTTATTGTAGAAAGGGATAAGGAGGAAGGGAAAAGACGATTAGTTTGCTCATTTTACATAAAATATTTTAATTGCGCTGCCTTGTCATTTATTGGAGCCATATTAGTGCCCAAAATATTTTAATTACACTGCCTTAATATTTTAATTACTGTCATTTATTGGAGTCCTATTTTCTCTTTCCTTTTTTCAGTTTTTGCTACTCACTCCCTTCATCTCCTCTTTTGCAATTCTTTTCCTACATGATTTTCGGTGTTTAGTGAATATTATTGTCTATTAGGCTCTATATTTTTTTTCATACTTAATTTGTGTGTCATATTTTGATTGGTGAATATTTGAGGATATATATGGATTTGTGGATAGACTCAGATGTAACTTCTTCTGTGAAGGCGCAAAAAATTGGTAAGTTAGTACTCAATCCTGGTACTGCTAAAGCTTTTGAGAGACTAATTTAATCTTACTCGCAGTCTAAAAAGGCAACTGTAGAGACAGCTAGAGGATTCTCAAACTTCTGGTGTGGATGACTCATCTTCTGGCCCTTCAGCAGCTTCTACTAGCTAGATAGGTTATATTTTCCTATTATGTTATGTGGATCACTTGAATTATGGATTTACTGCTACTATGAAGTTCTATTTGCTATTTTGGACATTTTTATAATATATGATTAGTAGTGCATTTGGATATTAAAAATTTATGGATATTTTGGTTAGTGAAATTTTGGTGAATGTGTTTTACGGTTATGTATTGTGCATATCAATTGACAGGGAATGAGATTTGAAATGTTGTAGGTTGTTTGCAATGGAATTGGCACGAAAAACAAAATTTCATGGCCAATCCATCATAATTTGCCATGGACTAAAAGTAACATCTACATAAAATAAATTATCGATAGCAAATTCATGCCAATCTTCACAAATTTTCCACGGAAGATATTTGGAAATAAATAATCTGTGCGATTGCCACGAATTTGCCATGGCAAAAATTTTGGATATAATTAATCCATGGCCAATTGCCATGGAAGCTATTTGGAAATAATTCATCTGTGGCAAATCCGTGGTCAATTGCCATGGATTTGCTAGGGAAGTTATCTGGAAATAAGTAATCCGTAGCAAATCCGTAGTAATTTGCTGCAGAAACATTTTGAAAATAATTAATTCGTGGCAAGTCAGTGGCGAATTGTCACGGATTTGCCACAAATCTATTTGGAAATTAATAATTCGTGGCAAATCCTTGGCTGATTGTCATGGATTTGCCATGAAAGATTTTTTGAAGTAAATGATCTGTGGCAGTTCCGTGGCAGATTCCCACAGATTTTCCACGGGAGGTATTTAGAAATAAGTAATTTGTGGCAAATCCATCTCAAGCTGCCATAGATTTGCAACAGAAGCTATTTGGAAAAAAAAAAAAAAATCTTTAGCAAATTCGTACTAGATTGCCATAGATTTTCCATGAAAGGTATTTGAAAATAAATAATCAGCAGCAAATCCGTAGTAATTTTTTATCTTAATATAAATTATTAGGTGCCACCAACTAAAAATGTTGCTAGCAAATTCGTGGCAAATTGCGACGACAAAAGATTTCGCTCGCAAAAGAAGCTCAGCAATGAAGGTTTTTGCTGGGTGCGATTTTTATCTTAGATCCATGGCAAATTCCACTTTACCTAAAAATTTGCAATGGATTTTTCAATGGCAATTTGATAGATTCCTTGTAGTAAGACCGTATCAAAATCTTTAGCTATATCACACTTAGGGATAAGATTATAAATGGACCAATTCTTAAGCTTACAGTATATTATCCAAAATATTCCTCCCATGAGTAAACCCACATTGATAAGCTGCCCCAGTATCCTACTGAGCCTAGTGGCAGTAATTTTGGTAACAATTTTATTAGCAAAATTGCATAGGCTAATTGGTCTAAAATCTTCAAATAAAGCAGTAGACACCTTCTAAGTGTAGCTCCAAGGCATTGGGAGCCCAATAAAGAAATCTCGCACAGCTTGTAAAACATCACTTAGAACTATGCTCCAACGAGTAAAAAAATTTCTTACAAACCTATCTGGGCCTGGAGTACTCTTAGGTGATAAATAAAAGATAGCTTTCTTGACCTCCTAACAAAAAGTGAAGCACCTAGCAATGCATTATTACCAATATCATATAGATAAGAACTTTCATGAGAAGAGCAATCCGAAGTAATGAAGCAAAAAATCTGAGCTGCATTATTACCAATATCATTCTGGGAAATAAGGCGATGAACTTTTTCAATATAAATCGAAGAAATTTGGAGCTTCTGGTAATGAGATTGGCAAATACAATTGAACTACTTTGTATTTACATCCCCTTCTGCAAAATCCTTCACGCTAGTCTTATCACACCAAAAGGATTCTTCACATTATAGCTAAAAATCAAGCTTAGCTTTTGCCCCTGGTAATTAGCATGATCATCTGGGGATATCGACTAATTACAAATTGATTCAGCCCTTAGAACATCATATGCATCAATCTAAAGGCGCGTGAAAATATTCCCAAAATGTTCTACATTCCAACACTTAAGAGAGTTTTTCATCTTTTTCAATTTTTAAGCTAAGGTCTACATACCAATACCAAAGCATAGGAAATCCCAAAAAGAAGTAACAAAGTCCATATAAGTTATCATGTAATGTCCATATTGTCAAATATATTAAAGCTTTAGGCGACGAAGAAGCAAGAAAAACTAAACATTAACTAAAAGCAGACAATGATCAGAACCACTTCTTGAGAAATGAAAAACAAAGTTGACTAAAATAAAGTAGACCAGACCTGATTAAATAATACTCTATCAAGCCTTCCTAGGCAAGGCCTTAATCTATCTCTAACACATGTAAAACATTTACCCTTAAATCCACAGGAAGAAAGTCCATTGGCATTCATAAAATCAATAAAATCCACACTACCAAGGCTACGTGGCACACCCATACCAATATACTTAGAAAGATTTGCAACAATATTGAAATCCCCCCTAGAGCCAAGGCCAAGAACAACATTGTCTAAAAAAAGCAGTTCAACCCAATGAATCTAATGCCCTGCCCCTATGCAAGAAGTATAGATAAATGAGCACAAGACCTCCGCACCATTTGGAGCAGCAGTTTTACAATGTATCACAAAATTAGTTATTTAAAGCACATTAAAAGTAGAATTTCAAAAATCCTAAAGGATATACAAAGCAAGCTAGCTGATCCTAACAAACAAATGTCTCTAATACAACAAGAAAATTCAGAGAATGGAGCCGAATTAAAGCTTTAAGTCTTCTAAAACTATTAGAAATACCTCTAATGTTCCATACAAGAAAATTCATGACTACTTTTTAAATAAGAGGATTCAAGATGTTTCGTAAACCTTCCTAGAGGGTAAGACCCTAGCGGATAACATGAGTGATTGGCTTACGTTAACCACCCATTTTATTGGACCACCAACTTCACTAGATTTGTTATGAAATTTTGGCAATGTTAGAATAAAATGTATACACAATAAATCTCTAACTATTATTTGCACAAGAATTTCTTCAAACTTCTCTCTTTCTTTTCTCTCACAATTTTCTCTAACAATTCTCTCACAATTGGTATATCTTTCAAGCTTGGATAAGAGCTCTATTTATAGAGCTCTTATTAGTAGAATTAATTATCTTCCACTAATATATATTAGTGGTGTCTCCACTAACTCTTAATGGTGGACATCCGTTTCCACTAATTCATAACACTTCCCCTTGATGTTCATTACATAAAGAATATATCTTGCTAAAACCTTATTAAATAAAAACCCAATGGGAAAAAAATCTAGTGAAGGAAAAGGAGTACACTATTCTATATGTCTGCTTCTTACTCCCCTTAATGAGATGATTCCTTTAAATCTTTGAACCGATGCATACCGATTTTATATATCAAGTTCTCAAATATTGCAATCAGTAAAGTCTTTGTGAAAATATCTGCCAGATTGTCACATGACCGAATTTGTAGCACAACAATTTTACCTTTCTTCTAGAGTTCATGAGTAAAGAAGAATTTTGGTGAAATATGTTTTGTCCGATCTTCTTTAATAAATCCTCCTCGTAATTGAGCTATGCAAGCTGCATTGTCTTCATAAAGAGGAGTTGGAATATCTCTTACAGATGATAATCCACAACTTTCTCGGATATAATGAATCACTGATATTAACGATACATATTCTCTACTTGCTTCGTGAATGGTTATAATTTTAGCATGATTTAAAAAAGTAGCTACTGTAGATTGTTTAGTAAAACACCATGATATAACAGTATTTCCATATGTAAATGGATAGTCTGTTTGTGAACATGCTTTATGTGGATCAGATAAATAATTAGTATCTGCATAACCTATCAATGTTGGGCTGATTTTATTTGAGTAAAATAATCCAAGATCAAATGTACCTTTGGAGATATCAAATGATTTGTTTAATTACATTCCAATGTCGTCGTGTTGGTAAAGAACTAAATCTTGCTAATAAATTGACAGCAAATGCAATAGCAAGTCGTGTATTATTAGCAAGATACATGAAGGCACTAATTGCACTGAGATATGGTACTTCAAAACCAAGGAGTTCTTCATCATCTTCTTGAGGTCGGAAAGGATCTTTATTCACATCTAATGACCAGATGATCATTAGAATACTCAATGGATATGCTTTGTCCATGTAAAATCTTTTTAGAACTTTTGTTGTATATGTTCAACGATGAATAAATGTTCCACTTTCCAGATGTTCAACTTGTAAATCAAGGCACATTTAGTTTTACCAAAATTCTTGATTTTGAATTCTCTTTTTAAATAATCAATTGTTTATTGGAGTTCTAATAAGATTAATATTATCAACATATATAGCTAATATCACAAATTTAAAACCAGATTTCTTAATAAAAACAAATACATATACTTGGTCATTTTTAAATCCCGCTTTCAATAAATATTCACTAAGACGATTGAACCACATGTGCCCAAATTGCGTAAGACCATATAATGATTTCTACAATTTTATGGAGTAATTTTCACGAGGATAATATTTATATGCTTAGACATGCGAAATCCTTTGGGGATTTTCATGTAAACATCATTTTCTAAATTTCCATACAAGTAAGCAGTGGCAACATCTAATAGGCGCATATCTATCTTTTAATGTACTGCCAAACTGATAAGGTATCAGAGTATAATAGCATCAACAATAGGAGAATAAATTTCATCATAATCAATATCTGGTTTTTGTGAAAAACTTTGGGCTACTAACCATGCTTTATATCGTACGATTTCATTATTTTCATTACGCTTTCGTACAAATATCCATTTGTAGCGAATAGGTTTTACACCTTGCAGCATTCAGACTGTAGGTCCGAAGACTTCACATTTTGTGAGTGCATTTAACTCCGATTGAATTGCATCTTTCCATTTTAGCTAATATTTTCTATGCCGACATTCATCAATTGATATTGGTTTAGGATCATCATTATCCTGTGTAACATCAAGAGATATATTGTATGCAAAAACATTATCAATAATAGTTTCTATCCGATTCCAACTTCTATCGGAAGTAGTATAATTGATAGAAATTTCATTGTTACTTTCATCAACTTCTGGTTATTTGTCATGAGTTCTCTTTTGGTCTTTATTATTCTTTTCTTCAATATGATCATCTGGATCATTTAATCCTTTTTCTTTCGAGGATATTTATCTTTAGAATCAAGAAGTCAGTTACGCTTCTGGCGTGCTTTTGACTCAGTAATTATAGGTATAATCTTTTGTTCTACTGGAATTTCAATTCGAATATGAGCATTTATAGTTGGAATATGCGATTTTGTTACTCTTCTGGAGTCAACAAAAGCATTTGGCATTTGATTTGCAATGCTTTGTAAATGAATTATCCTTTAAACTTCAAGTTCACACACGCTTGTGTACGGATTAAGATAATTTAATGATGTTGTCCAAGCAAGATCTTTCTTATGCTGTTTATGTTCTCCCCCTAATTTAGGGAATAATGATTCATCAAAATGACAATCAACAAATCTTGCTATGAATATGTCTTCTATCAGGGGGTCAACATACCTGATAATAGAGAGAGAATCATATCCAACATATATCCCCTTTTTTTCTTTCAGGACCCATCTTTGTACGTTGATTTAGTGCAATTAGAACATATACAACACACCCAAAAAATCTGAAATGAGCAATATTTGGTTCTGAACCAAAAGATAATTGCAAATAAGAGAATTTATGATAATTAGTTGGCTTTATAAGTACAACTGCTGTAGTATGTTGTTGGATATCTCACACGCATATCGTATATGGAGCAGCAGAAAATAAAACGAGATACCATCCCAGGACTCGCATATGTGTGGAAAACAAGACATAAAGATAACAAAGGTAACAACTTTTACCTTTCTTTGATCGTCTAAAGAAAAAAAATTTCTTCTTCAAGTTGAGGCGCGATCCAACAATTCTCTTCATCAAACTCCATGAAAGTTGAACGTCTAACCACTATAATCATAGTGTGTGATTATCTCTAACAGTAATCTACACAGAGGAATACTCAAGCACACCAAAATTTCCTATGCTAGTAGAAAAAGATGGCACCTAGGGTTTGTCAAGAACAATCATGAGAGAGAGAGAAGAGATAAATCATGTGCCTTAGGGTATTGAGTTATTTTCGTTTCTTACACAAAATCAGCTAGGGTTTCGAGTGTATCTCTATATCACACGAAAAATCCTTCTCCAAATATACTCCAATCTCAGAATTCTAAAACAGTTAGAATTCACTAATTGTAATTGGAAACATCAAGTTCTCATAATTATAATTTGGACCATTAATTATAATTAATTATAATTTGGCCACAACAACTTTTCTTTCTCGCAATTAACCCCACTATGTTATCAAATAACATATTGAGTATATAATCCTCTATTGTATGTGACCTATTAGGTTTCCCAGTCAATTGGTAGAGAACATTAATTAATCCAAATGTCTTTGAGATTAATAATCTATAATTAATTAGAATTAATCCTATTAATTCTATTCAGAATTGGTTTATTAACTCATCAATTAATAAACCCATATTCTCATATCATAAACGGTATCTAGCAACACATATGACCACCCAAGAGTCCAGAAAATCAAGTGGCTTGACATGAACCCTTCAATAACAAACCTCAGTGCAATTAACTCCTTTCACTATACAATATCTCATTCGGTTTAGAGTACGGAATTAGCGCTAACTCCCTCCAGAATTAATTCTAACCCGAATACAATAGTACTTGTATCAGGAATCCACTATTCTAGATGTGTATTAATTGGAACTATTTCCAATACACAATCACCTTGGCCAATGACTTTTGAGTAGTAATTCCTACAAGTGGCCATGAGATATTTGCCCCTACTATTAGGAGTGGTGAATCCTTTATTGAAACTCTTAACTACTTTCGTTTACCTCACAATTTACCAAATATCTATCTCATAGGTAGCCCTCGATCGAGCTCTAGAGATTGGAATCAAAGTACAATGCCCAGCAAACAAAATACCTTAGAGATCTCAAGTCTAAAGATACTTGCATGTTTGCTAGAACTGAGATTATATCACTGGTACTAAATAGTTATCCATGTGATTATCTCAAAGCTAGGTCATCTAATGAACTTGTTCCATTAACAAGCATCTATATATTAACTTTGAGTATCTCAATACTCACGGATATGAGAACTACCGCCTGATCAAATCAGGAAGTCTAACACATACTAGTCTTAACGTATTAATGATGTACTGTCTCATTAATACTACAACTAGGGACTATTTAAGTACTAACACTATACAGTGTAGTAGAAATCTCATATCATGATCTTTATCATGATTTCTTTAACACAGTGTTGTACTAAGGACTTTATCGAACAGTTATATTACTTAAAAGTAAACAAAAGAAACTATAAGATAAATAATGCCTTTTATTAAAATAAAATGTGTCATATATAATGTACAAGTGATTGCCTCTAGGGCACAACACTAACACATGTAAAATAGCATATCCCCAGGCAGATTTTGGGAGATTTTTTTTCATTAATAATGGTCTAGTAATTAATTGTAATCTTTTAATAAAAGATTCAGCAAGACCATTTTGTGTATAAGCATCTGCTGTAGGATGTTCAACATTAATCCCAATTGATATGCAATATGCATCAAAAGCATGTGATAAAAATTCCTCAGCATTATCTACACGGATATTTTTAATTTGATGGTCAGAAAATTGTGCTCGTAATTTAATTATTTGAGCAAGTTATCTCGCAAATGCCAAGTTGCGAGTAGATAATAAACACACATGTGACCATCGGGATGATGCATCATTTAAAACCATAAAATATCTGAACAGTCCACATAGTAGGTCCACAAATGTCTCTTTGAATCTGTTCAAGAAATATAAGACTTTCAGCTCCTACTTTTATTGGTGATGGTCTAATAATTAATTTTCCTAGGGAACATGCAGCACGTGAGAATTTTTCTGATGTCAATATCTTTTTATTTTTTTAATAGATGACATGTGTATTCTCAATTATTCTTCTCATCATGATAGATCCCGGATGACCCAACTGGTCATGCCAAATGCTAAAAGTAGTAGGATCAGTAAACTTTTGGTTTACTAGATGATGAATTTCAATTGTACATATTTTTACAAAATATAGGCCAGTAGAAAAAGACGATAGTTTTTCTAATACAGATGTTTTGAGATCAGAAAAATATTTCTCATTTTTTAGTATGGTGTGTAATTTCATTATCAATAATACATATATCATCATTAATAACAACCATCTGAACAAAAATATGTATATGCAAATGTAAATTTTATAAGAATTAATGAAAATTCAAAAATATCAGGGCGATGCACTAGTTCTTCTGGACACTGCCATAATCAATTAGATGGTCTATCCTACCATGTGGGTGTTCGAAAAAATCAGATACATCTATATAAGTAATATTGATATTAAGATCTTCTAAATCAATATCATCGTCATCAGCATCATTTACTAGATGTTGAGAAAATTTTGTTTCAACATTTTTATTTTTCTTTTTTAGTGAAGCTTAATATAATTCTACTAAATGCTTGGCCATATGACAGTTATGTTACCAATGACCTTTCATGCCACATCTATAACACTTATCCTCATAATTTTCTTGCATTTATTTTTCTTTTCCCTTATTATCTTTTCTTTCCCACTTCAAGTAGCCAATATTTTTCTCAGCTTGATTATTACTGTGATAAGGAAAATATCGAGCGTGTCTACAACCATAACCACAACTACGGCCATGGCCACAACTATGACTACGACTATGGCTTCTGTTGGAGCCAACAGCATTCACTTCTGGGAGTGCTGTAGAGCCAGTTGGTCTGGCTTCATGATTTTTTAATAATAACTCATTATTTTCTCTACAATGAGGAGGGCAATAATTAAATCTATAAATTTTGTATACCATTTTTCTTGATACTGTTACTGTAGGATAATATTCGAGGCATGAAAGGTGGAGAATGTCTTCTCTAGCATATCTTCATTAGTAACTTTTTCTCCGTGTAATTTTAACTAAGATGTAATTTTATTCATAGCGGAGCTATATTCATTCACTTTAACATCTTGCAACCTCAGGTGCAACTATTCATACCGTGCAGTGTGTAGTACAACCATCTATAGGTGGTCATATCTTTATTTTAAATTTATCTACAAGATATATGGATCTTTTTCGATAAGATATTCTAATTTCAAATTTTCGTTGAGATGACGACGAATAAAAGTCAAAGCTTTGACCTTTTGTTGTGTAGATGCACTATTGTTTTCTTTAATAGTTTTACTAACGCCTTCAACATTTAGATGCATTTCTACATCGAAAACCCATGACATATAATTCGTTTTAGAAATATCAAGGGCTACAAATTTGAGTTTAGTAAGGTTAGCCATAGGGATCAATAAATGCATACCTTTTGTCTTCTGGCTTTTGTAATGACAGAGACTCGTGCTTTAGTCTTCTAGCTTTTGTAACGGTAGAAACTTGTGTTGATAACTTGTTATGAAATTTTGGCGGTGTTAGAATAAAATCTATAAAAAATAAATCTCTAACTATTATTTGCACAAGAATTTCTTCAAACTTCTCTCTTTCTTTTCTTTCACAATTTTCTCTAACAATTCTCTCACAATTGGCATATCTTTCAAGCTTAGGGAAGAGCTCTATTTATAGAGCTTTTATTAGTGGAATTACTCATCTTCCATTAAGATGTATTAGTGGTGTCTCTACTAACTCCTAAAGGTGGACATCCATATCCAATAATGGAATTAGTGGATTCTCCACTAATTCATAACAAGATTACATTTGTGCATCTTACTTTTTTGATTCAAATTTTGGAGCTCCTCAAAAAAATTATCTTGAACTGGGAAGAAATCATTTGTAGTGAAGGAAAGCTATTTTCTGGCCGACAGGGGGATTTTCCTATTAAAGGAAAGCTTACCACGAATGTCATGTTGAACTTATACTCACCATAATAGCTAGTCTTAGCTCCATGTAGAAAGGATAGCCACATTTTCGGATCAAAGCTCACCTCTAAAGATGCTAGACTATAAAAAACCTTTAGGGGGAATGGACCATAAAACATTTACTCAACAGTATCTATCATTTTCCACATTGAAGCCATAATTGACTCTGCTATTCGAGAATCAGAATCTTCAATTGTTGCTAGAAGAGGTTCACTACTCGATGACAAAGCAACTACTAGACATGCAAAAACCAGATGTGATGCACAATAGTATCTTGCTATACCAAATTAGACGAAAAAATTAGCCTAACAGAAGGAGCCAAAGAAGGCACCAATTGGGACATCTATAGACGAAAAACAATATCAGAATTTGATTCCAAAATTAGTATAGTTTTCGATGCAATAGCCTCAGTAGAAATCCTTATTTGAGTAGGAGTACTAGTTGAGGAAATGTCAATCACATTATCCTTGCCTAGGAAGGCTTCTGTTATAGTATCTTGGATAGGATGGTGTTGGGGACAAACAGACCAAGGACAGGGGCACGTACAAGCAACGGAACAAAAACATATTCAAATCTCCTATAAACCCCTACTCCTTATCAACCCCTCACTTGATTGAAAATTAAGAGCACCAAGGAAATAAAAATGGCAGCAATAATGGAAGACAAAAACACAGTCAAAACGCAAGAACAAGACACACTAAATTTTTACATGGAAAACCTCCCCATGTGAAGAGGAAAAACCACGGGACCTTCAAGTCCAAGCTAAAAGTTGCACTAATCAACATGAAGAATACAAGATAGAGTTCCACAATATACAATTGAAAATATAGCCACAATAAAGCTACAATTTCATTAAAAACAAAATATAGAGAAGAATAATTGGAGAAAATGCACCAGATTTTCGTCACTAACCAGTGGCAGTATTTCTGAATCTGGCCATCAAAATTGATTACCACCATACAAAATGTAGTTCTGCCTCACCTCTACAATATATCGGAAATTGAGCCAAATTGGAGTAGAAATCACCATCCAATCATCCAATAGAAGTAGACTGCTCAGCACAGAAAAATCTGCAATTCTCCCTTTCTCTCTCTATTTTCTCTGCCTATTTTTGTTTCTCTCTTTATATTCACAGAACAACACTCATTGGCTGCTCTATATCTCACCTGCCTTTTCTTTGTGTTGACTAGAAAAAATAAAAAACTTTTTCTCTTTTGTTGCTTTATGGTTGTCTAGATTCTACATGTTGGGAGCCAACCTAACAAATCTCCCCTCTCCCAACTATATAGAAGAACTTGCCATCCCAGCAATGGAGTAACAAACCTCAAACTTCCATTTATGCAATGCCTTTGTCATCATATCAACTCCATTATCATTTGTGCGGACCTTTTTCAGTTCCACGAATTTGTCATCCAATACCTCATGTATCCAATGATACTTCACATAAAAGTGTTTGGATCTTGAATGAAAAGTTGGATTCTTACCAAGATGAATAGTACTCTGACTATCATAATGTAGTACAAACTGCCCTTGAGAGTGACCAAGCTCCTAAAGAAACCTCTTCATCCAAAGTAACTATTTACAAGTTTCTGTAGCTGCAATGAATTCAGCTTCTATACTAGAATGCAACACATCTTTGCAATCGAGATTGCCATGATACAGCTCCCTCTGCGAAGGTAATCAAGTAACTAGAAGTAAATTTTCTCGAATCAACATCTCTAGTCGTATCTGAATCTGTATAGCCATCAAGAACAGGTTTCTCACTGCCAAAACAGAGTCTCAAACTAGAAGTACCACGGCGATATCTTAAAATCCACTTCACAGCATCCCAATGTTCTCTTCCTGGATTAGAAAGAAAATGACTAACAATACCAACAACATGAGCTATATCAGGCCTCGTAAAAACCATAGCATACATCAAACTACCAACTGCTGAGGCATAGGGAACTTTCTGCATACCTTGCTTCTCTTCTTGAGTGCAGGGGCATTATTTTGCACTTAATTTGAAGTGACTAGCAATAAGAGTACTCACAGCTTTGGGCTTATCCATCTTGAATCTCTGGAGCACCTTTTGAATGTAGTTTTCCTGAGATAACCAAAGTTTCTTGGCATTTCTATCACAAAAAATCTTCACTCCAAGAATCTGCTTAGCTGGTCCTAAGTTTTTCATAGCAAAAGACTTGCTCAACTCTTGCTTTAACTTGTCAATCCTGGAAGCATTTTTACTAACAATAAGCATGTCATTAACATAAAGCAAAATAATAATAAAATCATCATCAAAAAACTTTTGCACAAATACACAATGGTCTGAAGTTGTCTTCCCACAACCTTACTTCCTTATAACAGACTCAAACTTCTTATACCACTGTCTTGGTGTTTGTTTTGATCCATACAAACTTTTCTTCAATTTGCAAACATAATCTTCTTTTTCTTTTATTTGAAATTCCTCTGGCTGTTCCATATAGATTTCTTCTTCAAGATCACCATGAAGAAAAGCTGTCTTCACATCCATCTACTCAATCTCCTAGTCAAGATTAGTAGCTAAACTAAGCATAACTTTGATAGATGACATTTTTACAACGGGCGAATGTATCTCTGAGAAGTCTATACCTTTTCTCTAACTGAAACCCTTGACAACTAATCTATCTTTGTACCGTGGGTGAGAGCAATTCTCTTCTTGCTTCAATCTATAGACCCATCTATTCTTTAAAGCCATTTTGCCCTTAGGCAACTTCACCAAATTAAGGTGTGGTTGTCAAATAAAGACTTCATCTCATCTTTCATTGCATTGAACCACTGATTCTTCTACTCATTTTCCATAACTTCCTAGTAGCATTCTGGTTCTCCCTCGTCAATCAGCAAGATATACTCATTCGGAGAATACCTAGTAGAAGGTTGTCTATCTCTGGTAGATCTCCTGAGTGGAGCATCGTGTGGTTCCTCTGGCAAATCTGTAACCGCTGGAATCTGAATATCAGTAGCATTATTATTTGAGATGTCTAAATTAGCAACACCATGATCATTAACATCAAAATTATCCTGCTGCACATCTATCTCTGAATCCAAATCAACTAGATCATGTTGAACTTGTGACTCTATCTTTTAAGCTTCTCAATGTCATCAATGGTCTGATCCTCGAAGAACACCACGTCTCTACTTCTCACTAGCTTCATCTCAACTAGATCATAAAGTCTATATCCAAACTCATCCTGGCCATATCCAAAAAAGATACACTATATTATCTTTGCATCCAATTTAGACCTTTCATCTTTTGGAATATTAACAAAAGCCCTGCAGTAAAAGACACACAAATTATCATAAGAAACTTTCTTACCAAACCAAATATTCTTTGGAACATCCCTATCAAGAGCAACAGTGGAAGATAGATTAATGACATTAGCTGCTAAATGCAACGCTTTACCCCAAAAAGAATTTTGTAATTTAGCCCCTGAAAGCAAACACCTAACTCTCTCAACTAGACTTCTGCTCATCCTTTCTGCCAAACCATTCAACTAAGGTATCTTAGAAGGAGTCTTCTGATGTCTGATACCTTTCTGCCTGTAGTACTCATCAAGCGGTCCACTGTATTCACCACCATTATCTAATTGGATGCACTTAATTTTCATTCCAGTTTCTCATTCAACAATAGCCTGAAACTGCTTAAACTTATCTAAAACTTGATCTTTAGTTCTCAAGGTATAAACCCACAGTTTCCTTGATTGATCATCAATAAAAGTCACAAAGTAAGATGTACCACTGTATAATTGTACCTTTAATGGACCATAAACATCAGAATGAATCAACTCTAACAACTTAGATTTTCTTGATGGAGGGTTAGTCTTGAATGACACCCTATTTGCTTTCTTACTAGATAATGAGTGCATTTTTCTAACTTTGTAGTATTGACTCTAGAAATTGCATTGTTTCTGATTAAACAATTATGTCCTTTATCATTGATGTGACTGAGCCGCGTGTGCCATAGTTCAGGTGAGATTTTGTTGTTCACCACATTAACACTAGAACAAGAAATTGAAGCCTACATTAAATATAGATTAGAACATTTTTTCCCTTGAGCCACAATAAAAGAACTCTTGGACAGTTTCCACTGTCCTCCATCAAAGTTATTGTAGAAACCATCATCGTTAAGTCTGCCAACTGAAATCAGATTTCGTCGAACATCTAGACCATGTCTGAGATCTCTAAGCAATAACTGACTGCCATTACTAGTCTTCAAGCAAACGTCACCTATGCCAATAACTTTAGATATACCATCATTGCCCATCCTTAAAACTCCAAAGTCACCAGGAGTATATGTAAGGAAGAAGTCTCTCTTGGCTGTAACATGAAATGAAGAACCTGTATCTACTACCCATTCAGTGTCATGAGAGGTATAACTGATCATATCCTCAACATACACAAGAACAAAGTCTCCTGAAGAAGTAGTAGTAGCAACTTGATTTCCAATGTCATCCTTTACTTCTGAAGTACTTGTACCTTTCTTGTTTTCCTTCTTCAATTTGAAATAGTTTTTTTTAATGTGTCATTTCTTTCCACAATGATGACCTTCAACATCCTTGTACCTGGACCTAAACTTACTTCTGTTGTTGTCTCTGTTTGTCTGAACCTTGTACTCTTTCCTCGATTTTCAGTAACAAGAACCTCAGATTGAGAAGATGAACATCCTGAAGTTCTCCTTCTAACCTCTTCATTAAGGATACCATCTGCAGTATGGTTTTCCAAACTAGATCCTCTTCCTAAAATTGCTTCTTTTTGACCTTCTAATTGTAAGCATGAGCAACCTTTTTCTTATGTACCTCCACATGTTCCTTTGCAAGCCAACGCTCTTAATTGACTGAATGCCAACTCTATAGACATGGTTTTTCTGTAATAAACTGGCTATAATTGATGTTGAACAACTACTCTAGCTCTGACTAAAATCTCTACTCGCAAGACTGCATCTAGGCTATAGGTTAATTAAAGCAGGGTAAACCCAATAGCCATCCTTCTTGAATTCCTATAAGCTCGAAAAACTTTTTGTAGGGTTCTATGCAACTTCTAAGGATAGCTATCCATATTTTTCTTTATCAAATTAATTAGAACATTATTGGTCACCTTAACTTAGCCATTAGCATAAGCATAATACTGTGTCGAATGGATTATCTTAATCTAGAACCGCTAGACAAAAGCTAAAACTTTATCATCTGTAAACATGGTTCCCTAATTGACTAGAAGGGTTTTGGGAATACATTAACGATATATATATGTTGACAAGCAAAATATTAAAACAACTAGACAATTAGTTGCAAAAAAGCTAGGGCAATTGGACGGCTCGCTCAATCGATCCATGTTCAGTCAACCCACCGAACCTGACTGGTGGATCGACTACAACACAATGACTATTTTTTTGGGAAAATGAGTTCAAAATAAATATGGCCGAACATTTTGGGATACGGATGGGACATAATCAAGAGTCCACTTTCTCACTATGTTTGCCATTATTGTTGAAGAAGGCTATTATTGTGTGTATGATGCAAGAAAATATAATATTCAACACAACTTTTAAATAATAAAATGTGAAAATTACTCACACACAGATTAGACAAGTGCACCGTCATGTAGTTTGGAATATTAATGGTAAGTATTGAATCCCACTGGAAAGTAAACAAGTACCTTATTTCCACTATTGTCTCATTATTTAACCACCCAAAAATAAAGAGATAGAGTAACTAAAATTACCTCAACTACTACTATAGAGAATACATCAAATCCACAAAAGGTAAGTTACAAGGATAATCAAGGAATAAGAAAAAGAGTAAAGTCCATGTAAAAGAGAAAATTTCTCCTAAAATATGTTAAGAAAAAAACACCATTAAAATCAATTGATTCCCAATCCTAACACTGGTATGAGTTTTCAATTGTGAATTTCACTCTCTCGAGTTATGAAATTCCTATTTTCGAGCCTAATTAATAGATATCTCTATCTCACTAATTCAACCAAAGAATGCATGAAATCACCCAATTACTAAAGGTATCTGGAATTAATAAAATCCCTATCTCTAGTTAATTTTATTAACCCCCAAATACAAAGTTTTAATCATCAATCTAATCTCTCAAGTCAATTACTAATAACAAATATTGAATTGACCAAATCAGTATTCAATCTCCTAATCTCATTTCCCAAAATCAATACAAGAGAGATAATTAATTGAAGGAATCAATCCATCTTAACAAATTAATTAAACCCAAAAAAGCCTAAGTAATTAAATACCATAGATTTGAATTCCATAAATCTAAAAAATAATTAAATCCAAAAACATAAATTAGAGTTCATTCCTTAATTACAATTGAAACTTCAAATCATAATTGTTAAATTCGATTACAAAGAAAATGAGATAAAGTATTCATAAACAAGCAAGCTTTCTCTTCTTCAATAAATCTGTTGAACAACCCTCATCTTCTCCTCTAAGATTCACCTTAATCCTTCCTCTCTTGGTGCATTCTTTTGTTCTTTAGGGTCTTGGCTACTCAAAGAACTTCAAGACTCCTTTTTAATTTTAAGATATGGCATTTATAGTTTTCTATAGGCCAAGTCATCAAATTATGCTAAACATGGGTTTTCTACAATGTTGAGTAGCCCTGCTTAGGTTAGCTTGAGTGGCACCACTTAGAGCATTTTGTTCTGATCAGACCAAATTGGTGGCACGCCTAACCTAGCCTTACAACATTTTGTTTTGATTTGACAAGATTGGTGGCACACCTGACCTAACCTTAGCGGCGGTGCCTCATCTCACTTGTTTAGTGGTTTCAATTTCTGATTGAAATGTGGTGCAACCTATTTTTGTCTGAGTGGCACCACTTGGTTCCTGATGAGACTCCGCTTCATCATTAAGGTCAAGATCAAGGAGGGGGAAGCGTGACCATGCAAGGAAAAGGACCGATGACAAGATCTAGGTCTAAGAAGCTTTAAGACAAGTTTCAATTGCTCATAAAACTATGTTTGAGGATGGAAGTGGGTTGGAAGGTTAAGGAAGTTAGCCAAGAGCACATTTTGATGACTATCTAAGAAAGACCCCAACAAGAACTCAAGCCAACAACAAAGACGGACGAAACTCGACTAAAAAGGAGGCCTCCAGCTTACAGTCAGCGCCAGCCCAAGCAGCCGAACTGGCACCTGCTTCAACCTGCACGCGACGGCTCGGGAAGCAGTGCACAACCGGTGCCGGTTGTAGAAGCCATAGCCGGTGCTAGCTCTATCCTAGGCAGCCATCATTTTTTATGTTTTCTCCAATTTTCTCCATTTTAAATATTTTGTAAAGACCTATTAAGGCTCTAAATTGTATTAGAACCTCGGGGATTACTTAGCTAGGGTTAGGGTAGTATAAATACAACCTTTAGTGATTTGACAACATAATTCACACACTTTATTCAAAATTTGAGAGAGAATCTTGAGAGGCCCTAGCCTCCTTGTTCATCTTGTTCAAGACCATGCTTAAGGGTTAGTCCTCCTTATGAATGAGTCTATAAATCTTTTGGATAATCTAATGTGGTTTCTTTGAATAGGTTTTAGTTGCTTTGCTCTTCTAAGGTTTGTTTGAATTCCATTACTTGGGTGCCTATTTTCTCTATTCTATTTGTTCTTGTTTGCCTTTGTTGCTTCAAGGATATTAGGGTGAGATTATAGTAGAACTTTATACTATTCTTGAGGATCTTTCAAGCTTAGTTCTTTAAGGATTTGATCGAGGGCAGGTTGTTATTTCATTTTCTCCTTTTGTCTCAAGAAAAATCTCTATTTATGGTCCCATTGGTTGAGCTGAGCTCCTTACCAATTAAACCACCCACAACACCAAGAAAAAGCCCACTCAAGATTATATTAGTTCCTTTGTTTAGCTCTTTTTTTTTATTTGCTTTTTTTATCTTATATTTTTAATATATCTTCAATCAACAAACTTACATAAAATAAGGTGAAAAGATAAGGATGAGTAGTTATCTAATCAAGATTTCATTGCAATTCTAACACTAATGACATATAAAATATGTGCGCATTTTAAGTACTCATCACTCCCTCACACTTAAATTTTTGCTTGTCTTCAAGCAAATTATAATTATCTACAACAGGAAAATACTTAAGTAATAAAATAAAATTTGGCAAATATGGCAATTATGGTAAAGATATTATTTTTTTTCTTCAACTTGAAAATCTAACTCAACACCTATTCAATAGAGATAATCTCAAATAATCTCATGTATTGTGATAGACATGTCCAAGGCTGTCGAAGTTAAATTAAATAAGTTTATATCTATTTAACCCCCATTTCATAAGTTAAGAGTGCAAAAAACGTAACTCATATAAGTGAGGAATAATAAACAACTCAAGTTCTACAAATTCCAAACTACTGCAATCATGAGTAGTAAATTAGGGATTGTTCTTCTCTAGCCTTAAGTAAGTGCATTTTACATTCCATTTCATCATATTGGCTCTTATCTATTTTTTTTTCCCTATCTCACATGCTCTTTCTCTTCATTTATTTTCCTAAGGAAATGCAATTGAAATTTAAATTGAGTAGATTACTTGCAATTCCTTCTCTTCTTCTCTTTTTCACTCATTTCTTTTTTCAATTCCTATTTAATTAAACCCAAAATAAGATTTTGTTCAAAAAATTATCGAACAAGAAGCAATTATCATTTCCTACTTATAGTTCATCACATAATTCACATCAATCATCAAGAAACAAAATATCACAACATCAAATAAAACATAACTAAGGTTAATTCAAATTTTCAAGACATAGTCTACATCATACCAAATATATAACTTTACATAACACCAAAGCTCAATCAAAGAAGTCTTAAACCAAGTTCTCATGTTAAAATAAAATTAATAACAATACCACAACGGCCAAAAAAAGAGGCACAAAATTAGTAGAGAAAACCAAAACACTGAGAAAATTCAATAAAAATAATAGCAAAATAGTGCACAACTCTCCCCTCCCCATTTAAGTTGGGCATTGTCCTTAAAAGCAAAAGATATAAACAAGTGTAACCAAAGGACTTAAAAAGAATAAAAAGGGAAATGAGTTAAGAAAATTCCCCTAGTGAAGTTCAACTCAGAAAAAATGTTGGACTTAAAAATGTTCCGCTCATGAATATAAGATCACTATTTCAAGAAGAAAATCTACTAACTTGTAAAAAGAAAAACAAAGAGACATGAAGCAAACAAAACAAAAGAATAACTAAGGCAAAGTCTAAGAAAATAAATAAAAGCTACAAAGTATAAAACAAAAACAAAACAAATCCAATATACCAAGAACATTCTTTGCACTCATTACGCTTTCACAATAGTTCTTGGTAAGAAAAATGAACGTTCAATATAGAAAGCATGGATCATGAATCACTTAGAAATAAGGAAGGTTTATGTAAGGGATAAACTACATGGAAATCATTCATCTGAACGAAAATAAATGCATGAATCTCATTCCTTCATATCTCTTTAGATACACAAATCAAATCTTCTATACATAAAAGCAAATAATATCTAAAGAGTGCATCAACACTTAAAACATCAATTATCCCTCCCAGAGAATCATCGCTATTAAAAATCCACTTCAAGAATTCCAAACATAGTAATACAGCTCTTAAAGATAGAGTTGAGAGGCACGCACATTACAATGTACTTTTTACAACTACCAAGGGCTCATTTGATAAAATTGAAATATAAATATTGATGTTTGAATATTTAAGCACTAAATTCTAAAAATTGAAGGCTAAACCCTAAACCTTAAATTTTAAAGTTTTAATCCAAATTTTAAATTAGTTATAATTTAACTTGTACACTATATTTTATTATAATTTAGATTAAATATAAAAATATTAATAAATAGATATGTATTCAACATATTCAGACTTTAGACTTTAGTAACTTTCAATTCACTTAAAATTTATAACATGATTAATTATGTCTTAATCAATTAAGTAATAACATTATTTTGTTATCATATACAATTAATTAATTGAGCACTTAATATTATCCATAATCAAATAAACTTAATAAAATAATTACTTAATTAATTAATTTAAAGTATTTAATTGAGTTATCAAACAAGCTTGAAGTTACCTCTTTTGATTTAGGGTGAAAGGTATAATTGGTTAACATACTTCATGGTAACCGTTGCTTCTTGAAGCATGTTGTGTTCGTTATTGTCATTGGCATCATTTTTCTCCATACAACAAGATGTGCCTACAATATTATATTAGAAAAAAATGTTAGTATTATGCCCTAGCGGCAATTATATGTATTTTGTATATTATACATTATTAAATCAAAGAAGGCATTATTTATCTTTTAATTTGTTTTATTTATTGATGAGTACACTTTTGGCGTATAAAAATCATTGAATTCAAATCCAACACTTAGTCAAGTTTAAATTAAAACATTTATCCCCAATTATATATACGAGCAAGTAACTCATCGCAAGCATAGTATAGTGAATTAACAAGTATCGATCTTCAAAGGAACAAGTACACACTAATCACTTTTCATTCATTGTTTAATTAACCTAATAAAGTGATAAAATAATAAAAATAAAAAAACATATGTACAACTCAAGGATGTAGGAATACACAATTTAGATAATTATCCTAGAACACATGATAATAAATCATCTAGCAATTCTCTCAATTACTCATCATTTCGGCATCATGAAAGAATATAAAGTAATGTTTAATCGTTTCCCAAGTCATGAATCTACTTATATAGACTCCACTTCTTTTCCAATCCATGAAATCCCTATCTTTTGATTAAATTAGTATATTTTCCAATCAAACCAACACAACCAAAATATGCATTAAACTTAAATCCTCATAAACATGAAATTAGCTAATAACCCTATGCTTTAGGTGAAATCAACTAATCTTTGATCACTTTAGTCATTTAATCTTAACTTTGTTTTCAAATCCATTAAGATTTGACAAATATGAAATTAATGTAATGAACTCCTAACATCATTTCTCAAGGTAATTAGAAGAAAACACATTAATAACCAATGATAACAAGTAATCAAATGCCATGGATGATGGAAAATTGATCAAACAACGAAATTAATCCAAAAACCATGAGTCCCAAAATAATGTCAAATTACAATAAAAACGTTGAATACATCATTGTTTAAGACCAAGAAAACAAAGGTAAAATAAAAAACTAATTAACAAGCCTCCTTCTTCTCATTTGAAGTCTTTCTTGCATATCCCTCCATGGATGGTGAATGTCTCATTCTTTGAGTGATTGGAATTTTACACTTTTATTCACTACTTTTTTCTTTTGTTTTCCTTATTTTTATATTCTTCTTTCATGCTAAATTTTGTTGCTCGAGGAGTCTTGGCCAAGTAGGATTCGAAAAATACCAAAATTTTTGGAAGATACCAAATTCGTGCATAGGATTTCGCCTCTTTAGAGCGGACCTGGCGCCGGGTCCAATCAACCCACCTAGCGCCAGGTGTGTTCTGTTTTTGTCCTGAATTTTGCTCTATTTTCACTACTGTTCCTGAGTGGACCTGGCGCCTGGTGCCTTAGCTAGACCTAGCGCTAGGTTCATTCTGGAAACTTCCTTTTTTTTTTTTTTTTTTTTTTGCTCGAAATCCAACTCAACTCTACACAAATTTGTTTAAAACACATTCTACATGCAAAATGTTAAATAGGAATGAATATGCCTGGTTATTACATCAAAATTATCTCAATTTAACCTCAAATAACTAGGAAAAATAGAGTTGATTTTAGCTCCTATTACATATCCCCATACTTGAACTTTTGCTTGTCCTGAAGCAAAATAGTTAAGTCAAGAAAATCATCAAGAAAACACAAGCCTTTACTTTCCCAAAAATTTTGAAACATAACAAGGATTATAACTTCCCTTCAAACTTTAGATTATACTCTTGCCATTCATCAGACCCTTTGAAAGCAAATCAAACTTTGAAACATTGATAAGACATCACAAAAACTCTTAAAGTCAAATTAATCAAATTTATGCCTTAGTCTAAGAAAATTAGTTCACCCTTCAAGTAAAAACTTAGATAACATAAATTACACAAGTCAAGCTATCTACCAACTCAAGCATTATAAATCTAAAAATTGCACAACTCAAGTCATGATGTAAGAAGAGCACTTAAAACATTTTTCTCATTATTTTTTCAATGACTTAGGGAATTCATAGCCTCAAGTGTGTGAATTGCTCTTCACACACCGTATTGGTCCCCTTTTACTCATCACTCCTCAAATTTTTTTTCCAACATTCTTTCTCTCTTTTGCTCTTGGGAATTCATAGCCTCAAGAAAGTGGATTTCTCTTCACTATTCGTATTGGCCCCTATAATCAAGCAAAAATAATACTTTTTCATCTTCAAAAAGGAAACAACAACTCATTTTCTCCATTTTTCAACTCACAAAACTTTTCCACAATTTCCCACAACATTTCCTCTCAAAGATCTTTTATCTTCTTACATTCCTTATCACAACTCAAAGCTAAGCAAAGTTTAAACTCATAATACAAGAGTTAGCCAATAAACTTTCCCCACATTCATCATATTTTCCATATGCAAACTAGATAAGTCAAATAATACTCAAACACCAATGCATAAACAAGAGTAATTCAAATTCTCAAGTCTTGAAAAATATCCTATCCAATAAACCAATTACATAAAAATCCACCAAATGAATGACAAAAATTCTTAGCAAATAAGAAAAAGAATTACAACCTTGCCAATCAATGAAAACCACAAAAAATTATCAAAATTTTAAAAAAAAAATGGTATTAAGAATATCTTCAATACCTAAACTCTCCCTCCACACTTAAATGGAACATTGTACTCAATGGCCAAAAGTACAACAATGAAAGCAAAGCTAAGAAGAACAAAATAAAGAAAGAGGAAGAATAAAGAAAAGAAAATACTTCCATTACACATTAAATCCAACATGTGTGAATCTACCACAAGGAGTAGTCATTAGAGAAGTCACAAGGGCACCTAACTCAAAGAAACAAAAACAAAAAACATAAATCTAGAAAAAGACAAAGAAAAGAGAACTAAAAGCTAAAAAAGGTCATTAAAATGCAAAAGAAAAGAAATAAAGGAAACGACAGAAAAAAAATACAAGTGCAAAGAGTAGATCAAGAGTCCTCAAACTCATCATCATCATCATCATTATCACTATCACTCGTTGCTCGACTCATGTAGGCACCAGTGGATTGCTGGATCAATGTCGTCAACTTTTACTCTTGGACATTCTGACGGCAATAGAGGTTAGCAATGGAGTCTCGTAGCTGGAGGAGGATAGTTATTTGGCTCTCCAGTTGGGCCTCCACTCGTGCCTCAAAATCAGCACGAGAATGAAAATCAATGGCATGGGTGCGAGGTCGAGTAGGATACTCCTCTTCCTCCTCCTCATTAGGGAGAAGCTCTACCATTCCTGGGTGTTGGACCTCAAAAGGCTTTTTCCATCGCCTCTCCCTCTCATCATAATGATAGCCACACTGAACTAAAGTATGCTCAATCACTAGGTTTCTGTCAGTAGTGGGCTCACTAATCTCTCAATCTTATCTTACTCCAAAGTCTCGTAGGATGCACATAATAACCAAGAAAAATTTAAGGGACTTAGCAGCTATGACAGAGTAAACAACCTCTCGCATGGACTGAATAATAATAGAGGTAAGGGGAATAGGCTCACACCTCATCATCTTATCAAGAATGTAAATTTCAAGGACCCTAGACTCGTTGAAACCACTAGCCTTAGGGTAAACATTCAAAGTGACAATGTAGACTATGGCACGCAATCGAGCCTTAAGATCGTTATTAGAGTAGTAACGATTTTGACTTCTTTGCCCCTTTCTCCACATATGCAACCTTATCCTCATAGCATTCAAATCCAAAGTAGGCTTAGAAATAATCTTTTCGTTATTATGGTCCAAAGCTATCCATAGCCACTCATCAGGTACTCCTAAAATCCTGGCTAATCTAGCACTATCAAAATCAATGGGTACCCCTTCAACCGTAGTAGAAATAACCTAGAGGTTTTTTTTCTTCTCGTCCCTCATATTGGCATAAAACTCTCTTACTCGCACTGGACAATAAGCACCCCCAAGTCGAATGATAGGCTCCCACCCTACTCGCCTAACTATAGTACAAAGCTCCAAGGAATTATCTAAGGAGAGCCTATGCATTTTTTCTACTATGATTTTATTATGTTGGTGATTTTGATACTAGATTCATGTGTTTGAATTTGGATATATAAATCATATAAAAATAAGTACATTTCCAATCAAGTTTAAATTAAAATGTTAACCCCAAATTATACATATGAGCAAACGTACTCATCATTAAACACAGCATTGGGTTAAAACGAGTGTCGATCCTCCAGGAACAAGTATGCATTGATTACTTTTCTTTCATTGTTTAACTGGCTCAATAAAGTGAAAAAGAAATAAAAAGAAAAATAAACTAAACTAAAAGAGTATATACATGTCAAGGATGGGGAATTCTGTAACTCAAACCATTATTTTGACAAACATGATCTTAGAATACCCAATCATTATCATAACTAATTATTCTCTTGGCATCATGAAGGATTAATATAGATTCACTTCTTTTCCAATCCATGAAATAACTATCTTCTAGACAAATTAGCATTACATATGTTATCTCAACTAATTCACCCAAAAGATGCATTAAACACAATCATTGATAAAATTTTCATATCCTAGCAAACTTAAAATATGAAATTAACCAATGAATCCATATCCTAGTAGACATCCATTAACCTTCACTATTAGAAAAATGCAATATACCAATTGACCACGTCGGTCGGTACTTACCAACCAATTACTGACCGATTACCAACCGAAATGAAAATTGGGAAAATTTAAAAATTTTCCAACCACTTACCAACAAACATAATCGGTTGGTAAATAGTTAGTTGATAATCAGTTGGTAATCGGTAGGTAATTTGGCGGGAAAATATATATCAACCGAATACCAACTAATAACACTCGGTCGGTACATTATCAGTTGGTAATTGGTAGGTAATTTAATGGAAAAATTTTTACCAACTGATTACCAATCGATAACAATCGGTTGGTAATATATTCAATTAGTAATCGGTAGTTATTTTAATTTAAAAAATTTACCTACCGATTACAAACCGAAACGTATCGATTGGTAATATATTCAGTTGGTAATCGGTTGGTATTTTAATTTAAAAATTTTTCTGACTAATTACTAACTAAAATATATCAGTTGGTAGTATATATTTAGATGGTAATCAGTTGGAATTTTAATTTTAAAAGTTTACCAACTGATTATTAACCGAAATGTATTGGTTGGTAATATATTCAGTTGGTAATCTGTTAGTATCTTTGTTGGTAATTTAATTTAAAATTTTTATCGATTGATTACTAATTGAAATGTATCAGTTGGTACTATATTCAGTCGGTAATTGGTTAATCTTTTAATTTAAAAATTTTACCGAAATGTTTCGGTTGGTAAACTTAGTTAGTTGGTAATTGGTTGGTACTTTAATTTAAAAATTTTACAGATTGATTACTAACAAAATGAATCAGTTGGTACTATATTCAGTTGATATTTTAATTTTAATTTTTTTAAAAAATTGATTTTATCGATTGATTACTAATTGAAATGTATCAGTTGGTACTATATTCAGTCGGTAATTGGTTAATATTTTAATTTAAAAATTTTACCGAAATGTTTCGGTTGGTAAACTTAGTTAGTTGGTAATTGGTTGGTACTTTAATTTAAAAATTTTACAGATTGATTACTAACCAAAATGAATCAGTTGGTACTATATTCAGTTGATATTTTAATTTTAATTTTTTTAAAAAATTGAAATATGCCACATGGCAATTGGTTCGCCATGTGGCGCCACATCACTGCAAACGTGGCACCACATCACTGCACACATGGCGCCATGATGGAAAATCCAGCCTTTCTTGCAGCCACCAAGAGTCGAACCTGGGTCTCCATCATGGAGGTGCAGTGTTCCAACCACTGTGCTATGTCATTGTTTGTTCAAATTGGCAGCATGTATTATATTTATTTATTTCTTGCAAAATATTACAATTATATAAAACACACTTTTAAAACATGTAAATTTTGATTTAAATAAATAAATAAAGTAAAATTTTTTATCACTTTTGCTTTTTTAAATGTTTTTATTTTTAATTTGCTTCTATTTATCAGAGTATATAATTATTTTGTACATATATTCCTAAATGACATAAATTTTATTTTTGAATTAATAATAAATGTACAATTTTTTCATACCTTTAGTTATACAACAAATTTCTTAGTTCTAAATTTTTTTAATGTAATAAATACTTTTGAATTTAGAAGACTCAATTCATAATTTTTTAATTATGTAAATATTCGTAACTAAATAGACATTAAAAAATTTATCAATTAGGTGTTTTAAATTTAACAATCAAAAAATTATATTATATTTGTACACATAATTTTATTAATAGATATAATTCTTATTCTTTTTATCATAATGTAAAAGTTATTACTTTTATTTGTATGACAATATAAATACGTAGGCATCATGTATATGTGTAGGATGTGTTTCCATCATATTTATATTTTTGTATATACATGCATATATATAAATAGTAATTACTATAAATCATACAAAATTAAATAAGAACAATATTTATTAATGCACATCAATTGTCAATATATTCGTAAATTTGATTCTTTTATTTTATATTCAAATTGATAACTTTTAAATTTATATCATATACAACAAATATTATAAAAATAAAAAGTTTTTAGTATAAAAAATATAAATACTTAGTAAAGTTACTATTTTTATCCCATACTTTTAATTACTATATCCTATTTTATCTTTTTGTATACATGACATTTATAAATTATATTTACTATATATAAAATTTATAAATTTTCAAGTTATATGTGAATATATATTGAGACTTAAGGTCATATATTAGTTAATTATTAATGCATTTAGTCATTACTTGAATTCCTATATTTTTTTTAACTTAGTTCATTTGGATAATTATATTTAAGTCCCTAAAGTTTCTAAAAAAGAAACCTTTATGACCATAAATTTTTTTAAGCACAACCTATTTTAAATATCTTTTGAAAAATAACGAGCCAAGCATAAAAATAAATAAATAAACTTTTAAAATAATTATTTCAAATTTTATATTATTTTAACTTAGTTTATTTAGATAATTATATCTAAGTCCGTAAAGTTTTCAAAAGAAACCCTTAGGACCACAAGTTTTCTCTCAAGTTGATTTCCTCCTGCCCCCAATACCAACAAGTCAACAATATTCTCTCTTCTCACTCTCCCCTTGCTCAAACCCATCCCTTTTGTCAACAACCCTTCTTCCTCTTCTGCTATTTCCCATGCCACCGCCGCCCTCTTCCTTATTCTCGTCTAGTAGACTGTTACCACGCCACCGCCGCCCTCAAGCTCTGAGCCCAGACTTAGCTGATTTGGGTCGGCTTCTCTATTTGCTTACTGTGATGCTCGACTCTTGGTAGCGGAAGAATTAATAGGTGACATTTTTACAACTTTCTGTGCACTGTGTTTTTGTTCGTTTGCTTGGTTCTTGTGTATCTTCTTGTGCTTTATTGTCATTTTTGTTGGGAGGGTGTAGTAGAGTGTTGAAGGGAGGGGTTTACTTTAAGTCATGAATTGGGACAATGCTGATCAAGAAAGGTGTTTCATTGTTTAAAAAGTTCCATTTTTCGAAAGGCATTTTTCTTATTATTTGCAATTTTAGTGTTTTTGCCAAGGGTTTTAGCTTCCTGGTGATTTTAGAGGCCTCTTTTTGTACTAAGTTTGGTAACCGTAGTTTGGGTTTCAACCAGTAGTGCGCATTGATATAGAACTCTAGAGATCTGTTGAATTTTTGAATAAAGATCTGGTAATATTGGTCGATCTAGGGTATTTAGGCTGGTATTTCTAGGGTGCTTGGTTCTGTTTGTAGAAAGAAAAGACACAGTTAAGAAACAGAAGATATAGATTTGGAAATTCTCTTCTTTGTTTTAGGATTCTGAGTTACTGAGTATTGAATAAATATGGATTCAAAAGACTCTAAAGGCTTCAAATAGTAAAACTTAAAAAGGAATAAACTTCTATATATCTAATTCCTCTGCCACAGTTAGGCAGACATCTATTCCATCATCTGCTGTCCTGATGGCTACCCGTACTCGTTCTAATGTTTGTTACATTGATTACATTGACTCAATACTGATTACATTGATTTACTCCATGATCACGGGTGATTGTGTTTGAATTGGATGATAAAGTCATGATTTTATTTATTTATTATTATTTTTTTGGTGTTACTTGGTATTGCATTTGATACTCCATCTATTTGCTTCATCTTCTATTTGTTGATTTGATGTCACATTTTATACTCCCACTATCCACAATTCTCTGAGTTTATTTGATCTTTTTGCTATCAATTGATAGGTGCTTTGTTCGAACCATTGAAGAGTCATTTCTTGGCTGAGAGAGGATTTCTCAAGGCTAAAAAATTCAATTTAAACGAAGTGGTTTGTTCTCTCATTTAGGTTTCCATTTAGCTTTTGTTTGTTTCTTCCATGGTTATCTTGTTCCTCTTCTTTTGATTTCTTCGTGTATTACATAGCTGAGATTTACTGATTATTTCCCTATGTGTTAACCGTTTTAGACTGAAATGTATGTTTCTACACTAGTTTGACATAATTAATGACCAATCTGGAAACTAGTTCTTCTAGTTATGTCATTTCTTGGATAGTTTTTTGTTTGCGTTGACTTAACTTGGTGGTAAAATGGCTGGGCACAAAAATTTTCACTTGTATTCGTATGAACCCAAAAGACTTTGATGTTTGTTTTATTATATTATGGACTTATTTGTTTGGATAAGTGGCTAATTGTACTTATAATTGACAATGCATACATGTTCAATCTAGTAAAATGAATATTTTATTTCTTGATTTTGTTGAATATATATTGTGTAAACAAGAAATCTATGGTAAATAATTGTAGGGAAAAACTGAATATTTAAAGTTCAAGATCTTTTGGGTATATCTATTTCAATATTTTTTATTTAGGATATCTATTTCATTGTTTACATTTTTAGCTTATCTGACACAAGTGCTCTCAATGAGGCCTGATCGACTGTGGATGTACAATAGGCTCCTACCTTGTAAAAAGGGGATAACAAGAGAGATTGTGAATGGTACAAATGGATTTGTCCAATTTGTAAACACACAATGGGACTTTACTAGTGGGGGGAAAATTAGATGTCCATGTTCAAAGTGTAGGAATCGAAAATTCTTAAGTGTTGATGATGTGAAGCTTCATCTATGTAAGAAAGGATTTATTCCAAATTATTATCAGTGGTATTCGCATGGGGAGCCATATATCTTCCCCATAGAGTAAAGTCCTATCAGTGAGGTTCCTAATGTTTGTGAAATGGCCCCTAAGCCAAGCAATCCATTTAGGGATATGCTATTTGATGCAGTTGGATAGGATAGAACATTGGATGAACATATGCAAATAGATGAGTTGCCTAATATAGGTGCACAAAAGTTTTATGATTTACTAGAAGCAACAGATGAACCATTGTGGCTCGGGTGTCATAATCAATCCTAATTGTCCACGGTTGCTCGACTTTTAACAATCAAGTTAGATTACAACTTGCCTGAAGCTTATTTTGATGCTATAGCACAACTCATCAAAGATGTTACACCTGAAGGAGATAAAATGCCAAAAAAATTTTATGAGACGAAAAAACTTATCTCAGGTTTGGGGCTTCCATATGAACAAATTGATTGTTGTATCAATGGGTGTATACTTTTTTGAAAAGAGTATGAGAAGTTTACAGAATGCATGTTTTGTAATCATCCTAGATGGAAACCAAAAAAAAGGGAGTCTAGGTGTGGAGAAAAATGTGCCATATGCAAGAATGCATTATTTGCCATTAACACCAAGATTACAACGATTGTATACATCAAAAGCTACTGCTCAGCATATGAGATGGCATGCATAGCATAAACCTCTTCCTTGGACTATTAGTCATCCTTCTGAAGCAGAGGCTTAGAAGTCTTTCAACCATGCACATCCTTCATTCTCTGCCGAGTCTCGCAATGTAAGACTTGGACTTTGTACTGATGGCTTCACTCCATGTGGCCAATCTGGTAAACAGTATTCCTGTTGGCCTGTGATAGTAACTCCTTATAATCTGCCACCTGGGATGTGTATGAAATCACCGTACATGTTTCTGAGTGTTATAATTCCTGGTCCTAAAAATCTTGAGAAATAGTTAGATGTATATTTGCAACCTCTAGTGGATGAGTTAATACAGTTATGGGAAGTAGGAGTTCCAACTTATGATATTTCACTGAAGCAAAATTTTCAAATGAGGACTGCTTTGATGTGGACAATAAGTGACTTTTGAGCTTATGACATGTTATCTGGATGGAGCATGTAAGGTAGATTATCTTGTCCATATTGTATGGAGAAGTCAAAGGCATTTAGGCTTCAACATTCTTGAAAGAATTGTTTTTTTGATTGTCATCAATAATTTTTGCTTCTTGATCACCCTTTTTGAAAGAATAAAAACTCATTTATGAAGAATCTAACCGAGGACTCACCACCTCCACGGAGACTAAGTGGGGATGAAATATGGGCTCGAGTAAAAGATTTGCCTACTGTGCTTGAAAATGATGGAAATGGCATACCGGAAGGCTACAGGGAGTCTCATAATTGGGGCAAGAAAAGTATATTTTGCAGTTTGCCATATTGGAGAACAAATCTTATTAGACATAATCTTGATATTATGAACATCATAAAAAAAAATTTTGACAATATATTTAATACTGTATTTGATGTTAAGGGAAAAACCAAGGATGGTGAAAATGCAAGGAGAGATTTAAGTGAGATTTGTCGATGAAAGGATTTGGAGCTATCTAAAGGAGGCACAAAGAAGCCAAAGGCATGCTATTGTTTGGAAAAAAATGCTCGAAAAATCTTATGTGAGTGGATCAAATAGTTAAAATTTCCTGATGGTTATGTTTCGAATTTGTCAACATGTGTGGATATGAAGGAATGCAAATTTTTTGGCCTCAAATCTCATTACTGTCATGTATTCATGCTCCGATTGATTCCTTTAGCATTTCGGCATTTGCTTCCAGAAGCTTTTAGCAATGCACTAACAGAATTTAGCTTATTTTTCAAGGATTTGACTTCTAGGATGTTACATGATGACCAAGTATTAAAGTTGGAAGAAAACATTGTTGTTGTCATATGCAAGTTAGAGAGAATTTTTCCACCAAGCTTTTTTTTTATTCAATGGAGCATTTGCCAATTCACTTACCGTATGAAGCTCTAGTTGGGGGACCTGTGCAGTATAGATAGATGTATCCCTTTGAGAGGTTAGTCAAATAATTCTTACCTTATTTGATGGCATTTATTTTTTGGCATGCCATTAATACTTTTTTTCTTTAGGTTCTTATACACTTTGAAAAAGAAGGTGAAGAATAAGGCAAAGGTTGAGGCTTCAATATGTAATGCGTATATAGTTGAAGAAGTGTCAAGTTTTTGCACGTATTACTTTGAACCCCATGTCAAAACAAAGAGTAGAAGAGTCGATAGAAATGATGATGGTGGTAGTTCAGAGTTATTTGGTTCAAGAATTTCAACTTTTAGCTATGCTGGGTGGGTATCAGGTGCTTCAAAAACCAGATTTCTATCAGACAAAGAACATGATGCAGCTACATTGTATATGTTGTTGAACACCAAAGAGGTCCAACCCTATGTAGAATGAGTATTTATTTTTCTTAGTGATTACAAATAATGGGGGACATATAACTTACACATTATTTTTTTATATAATATATAGATTGTTCAAGGCTGAAAAATGTCTTCATTCCTCAAGAATTTCTAACTCTGACATTGAATTAGCATTGAAAGGAGAGTTTGTTCATTGGTTTAATAGATATGTAAGCATAATTCAACATCTTAGGTACTCTTTTTCTTTCTTTAATTTAAATAATTAATAAGTGTTCCATGTTTTATGTCATGTAGGCAAATGATCCAACTAACAATGTTTCAAGTGAGGAAATAAAACACATTGCTTGGGGCCCAAAGAGATGTGTTCGCACATAGTCACAGTTTTTTGTGAATGGGTACAACTTCCACACTATTGCCCATAGTAAAGGGAAATCCACAGTCAATAGTAGTGTGTGCATAAAAGGTTCAAATAGCATTGATGAAGGCACAATGAATTATTATGGTGTGCTAAAGGAAGTTGTTGAATTGGAATACCCAGGGTTGCCAATTAAACGAGCTTACTAGTTTCATTGTGATTGGTATCATCCAGTGAAAAATGTTGGCATGAGAATCCATCCAAAGTATAAAATGGTTGATATTAATCACAAGCGTAGTTTGAGGAAATACGAGCCATTTGCATTTGCACATCGAGCAAACCAAGTGTATTACATACCTTATCCAAGCTAAAAGAAAGACTCAGCTGATTAGGTGCATGTTTGTCATATGGCTACAAGAAGAAACTTAGAGATAGGGACAATGGATAGTGCACTTCAAGAGGATGAAGTCTAAGCTGTAGATTTTGATATTTTGGATGGTGAAATAGATAGTCTCAGAGATCCTAATGGCATTTTTTATGAAGTGGATACTATTGACAATGTTGATCTAGTAGAGAGTGAGGGAGAGTTCATAAGTAGTTTGATGAAGAAGAGTTAGAGGAATCAACAGATGAAGAAGAGTTAGAGGAATCAACAGGCTTTGAAAAAGAACTAAGCAACGATTCCAATAGCCTTAGTGACTAGCATGGTAGGGTTAGATTGTCTATAGTTATTTTATATTATTCTTGCATTATTTTTTATTTGTTTATCTCCAATTCATATTTTCATTTATTTGTATTCTTTTAATTAAGTGTTTAATTTATAATTTTCATTACATTATATTTTTCAGAAATGGTGCGTGGAAAGAAAAATCAAATTGGTAGGGGTTCTAGTTCCTCACATTTGACGAGGATAGGACGAACGGCTCTTGGTGGCCCTTCAGATGGTCGATGATCATTAGCGTCTGCTCGAAAGGATTTGACGCCTTTGCTGAAATCTAGGACTTCAGTCACTGCAGCTAATGAACAGCAGCTATCACCTGCTTTGGATGAGAATGAGGAAAACCAAATTGCTATTGATGAAGGTGCTTAGAATACTCCTGCTGAAAATATATATCAGACTCCTCAAAGTGCTGCAACAACTATTGATATAGATGACCATACTCCTTTTGATGGCAGCGCTGATGCTATACTATCTGATGGTCAACCGGACAATACACCTTCTGGTAATCATGCCCAAGCATCTTCTACTCCTATTGTGGTGCAGCCAGTTGGCTCATCTTCTGCAATTAATACTCCATCTGAGGGCAAGATCCGTTGCTTTATCGAGAGGGATGAGCAAGCGGTTTCTCTTTTCTTTTACTGCATATTTTTTGCTGCTAGATTATGAATTTGCTGCAGGGGTTTAAGCTTAATGGTTTAAAATGGACATTGTCCTTAGGATCTTTTGATTTGAATTGTGTGCTAAGTATATCGGGAGTCTATATAAACATGATTGGGCAACCATTCGGTGTTTTGCGATGATGGTTTACCATTATAAGCCCACGTATGATGCACAATGTCATGAAAGTATTAATAGATTTGTATAGAATCCAAAGCGAAAAAAAACTTAAGGAATGTGCTAAATCAATAAAAATAAAATAAAATCAGATGCAAAACCAAAATGCTGTTTTCTATCTATATTTTGTTATAGATTGTCTATTAGAGATGAGGAATTTTCAATTTTGCATATATTTTTTCACTAAATTCTTTTGATATGAATTTTGTTAGAGAAACTTGCAAAAACAAAGATGATTTTCGTACCAATCTGTTTTGTATCTCTAATATATAATAGAACTGTTTATCTTATCATTTTGTGATTTTCATAGCTACTAAGCTAAAAATAAGTACATTGCACTTAAATATTATGTTGGATATGCTATTGTGTTGGATATGTTATAAGCTGAAGCTTTGATATATATTGTAAGACTTCACTTGACTTTATTTGTGGTGCTAATCTTTGATTTTTTCCTTTTCTTGGAATATATTAAAAAAATACAACGAAGAAAAAAAGTTTGAATCATAGAAAGCAGGATTCTTTTACTTGGTTCTCGTCTAGAAGTTTAAAAAAAATGTTCAATGCACTGGAATATTATGTTAGATGTGCTAAAAGTTTACTGGATCTGATTGTGTGCTAAGTATATAGGGTGTCTATATAAATATGATTGGGCAACCATTCGGTGTTTTGCGACAATGGTTTACCATCAGAAGCCCACGTATGATGCACAATGTCATGAAAGTATTAACAGATTTGTACAGAATCCAAAGAGAAAAAAACTTAAGGAATGTGCTAAATCAATAAAAAAAAAACTAAAATCAGATGCATATCAATCTGTTTTCTATCTCTATTATGTAATAGAACCATTTATTAAAGATGAGGAATTTTCAAGCTTGCAGATATTTTTTCACTGAATTCTTTTGATATAAATTTTGTTACATAAACTTGCAAAAACAAAGCTGATTTTCGTAAGAAAATTTTATGCTTGCTGGCTGCAACTGTTGTTGTTGGAACGAATTGTTTAGAGATTATGCAATTGAATTTTATTTTTTGTTGTTTGTTGTTGTTATTGGAACCAATTGCTGGCTGTTTATTTAGGATGTTTAGGATGTTTAGAATTTATTTACAGGGACTTCACTGCCATTTGGTACCTTAGCTCTCTTACTACATGGCACTTAGATAATAGAATGAATAGATCATGACTGCATAGGGAACAAAGTGGACTTCACTGAGGGTTTTGCAAGTCATAAAATGCTAAACTGTATCCTTAATTTTTGATCCTCTGGCCAAAGTACCCAAAATAGCTCTGTTTTTGTGCTTCCTCTATGGCTGTTTTCTAACATAACAAATGTGCTAATAGTTTGGTCCTTTTTCGAGAAATATCTGCTATGATCTGCGAGAAAAATTGGAAAAAAATACATTACCAAAACACTTGAGCAGAAGAAGCTAGCTGAATGTCCTAGTCTGCTAAATGTTTATTTATTTATTAGGCCTCACAATAGGATGATTTTTTTCCCTATTTTTTATCTTTTACAAGCCCTTGTATTTAACCATGATAAGATATGCCATGATGGTCATTCACACCAAGGAGTTAGCTACCCAGTATTTTTGCATTTTCTTTTGATCCTTTTTTATTGTTCTTAAGAAGCAAGCTGAAAGTAGTTTCTCCTATACAGATAATATATATTTGATTCACTTTATGTGTCTGGTTATAAATGTTTGGTTGTGTGGGCTGTTTCCATTGTGGTTCTGTGTTTTTTAGCTTGAGGAATATGGTATGGAAGCACTTTAACACTTACTGCAAATGCATAAAGAATTTTACTAGGCTCTAGATTTTTGTTACATCTCCTGTCCAGAATTTATCAAAATTTTGCTGTGGATTGGGTCACAACATTTGACTAGTTATTTCTCTTATTGATGAAATTAGTATGGAAGGTGGTTCATGATTGTGATTGAAGTAAGATTCCATTGAACAACATTTACACTTTTTAAGTAAATGATGATCCTTCTTGGAATCATGCAGCATCTTTTGTGAAGGTGGATCAAGCCCTCTCTTTTTATTTTTGAATGATTGGTACTTTTCTTTTATCTCAGTACTAATGTTGTGAGGACTTTTGGCAGTTATTTCTGAGTGATGTTGTTGATTTGGAAGGTTGTTCTTATTTATGATTGAAACCACTTTCTAGCAAATGATTTTTAGACTTTTTCAAGTAAAATTCCCCAAAACTGGTGCTGAATATTTGATTTCCTCTACCACACCGTTTTCCTCCTTTCTTTGGAGAAGCCATTAATGTCTTTTTCTTCCTTTCACTTTTTGTATTTGTCCCCCCCCCCCCCGCATTCTTTCTCTTTTTATGCAACCATGAGGCTATTGTTTCTTGAGTGGTATGTTACCTTGCCCTACTCTATATTATATATAGTAAAACCTTGTTGGTGTGGCTGAGTTAGTGTACAGTTTTGCTGCCAAATACTCCAGTTTTCCTGTCTTGCAAGAAGTGTTCACTTCCCAAAAACATCAAAGGGAAAATTATTTTATCTAGAAAAAGCACAAGGGAATTAATTGAGTTTTCTGTTTGACATTTGAAAGTGCCCAAAGGATACATTTTAAGTAAAGAAGATATGGCTTAGCTCTGTCTTTGTCATCCCTGTACACTTGAATTGTTCTCTGGTTTCCTTTGAGTGTTTCAAGTTTGCATTTTAGTATTTCATCTGCTTACCAATTTTCTGGACAACACTGCTGATGATATAGTTGTCAATTTTTACTTCTTGAAGCCTGGTTATGTGTTTATTTAGAAACTTGAAAATTGGTTGAACTTGGTCACCAAAGTCACCAATTTAGGTGGTGATGCAGTTGCCTAGGATAAAGGGTTGCATGTCTGAAAAGAAAAATTGATGCCGATCAGGACTTAATTGTTATAATCTAATGATCTCCTATAGCAGAAAAATAGAAGGGAACTTTTGTGGTGCTGAATATTTGATTGGTCCAGTCACTTTCGAATTGGAAATGGCAATTAGTTTGTTGTTCACAATTTGGTATCACAGAAGGAATTGACATCCATGTATATTGCTGTAGATTGTCCAAATATCATCGGGATCCATGTTTACCACCTGTTATAAAAAGCTCTCTCTAAGCCTGATTTATTTTTCCCTTGCAGGTTTTGGAACTGGCTATAGTATCTCCTTTGCTAATGTATTGTCCAGTTTTATTTTAAATCTAAATATTTAACAAAATAATATAATTGGAGTGACATTTTAAATATCTTTGAGAGCTGAAACCTATTTTGGTCTTAGTATTCGCCACCATGTGAGAGCACTTTATGCTTGGAGATGAGATGGTACCCACAAGGAAAGCTCAATGAACTCTACACTTTTGACAGACCATCTTTTGTGAAGTTGTGGTTGAAATGACATCTTTTGTTTCTTGTTTTCTTTGATCTTTTCAACAGCAGCTATTACTTTTGTTCATAAAATAGTGTTGACTGTTTAGTTGCAGCACCAGGCTTCAAAAGTGATGAAGCTTAGTAACAGTACCATAAGTCTTTACCTTTTGCCTTTGTTTCTCCTAATTCTATTACTATTGACTGGAAAGAAACTTCCTTTGCATGGGCATCATGAAAACTTTAAAGAAAACTGTATATAATGCAGGGCATCAAGAACACTGTAATAAACTTCTATAAACCAATTGCTCTGCTATCTAATCCCAATAAGTACAAGCCATCTGGAAATGCCAGGATAATGAAAATTGGAAGTAGAATACTCTGGTTTCTTGTATGAGAAAGGTTTTCGCAACCCACTATATATCCAAATACACTATAGGAATTTCCAATTCTATAGTTAGGATTTTACTGTTGAATCTGGTATAGTGAATCTAGGATTTCAAATTTTCTTGTAGACCAGATAAAGAAACCATGAGTTTCTATATAGGAACCTTTCCCCATGTTGCATTAGGATAGTATTCTGATTATACCTGAAAGTCGTTAATATTATCATTGCATGCTTATACTTTGACTGGTTGGTCTTCAGTAGATCTAGCTTATTCACTTTAGTTTTTTCACTATTGTTCCATCTGTTGTTCTGGATCTTCCCTTCCTAAGAAAAGAAGAAAAAGATTGAAAAATATATTGAAGGAAGAAACACATTCTTCTTCTGCTTAAGTGTTTTCTCTTCCAGAGCAAAGTAGAGCGCGCACATTATCAGATTTACCTGAATCTAATACACTATCACATTATCATTTTTTTGTTGTTATTCCTTTATATTCATGTTCATAAGATTCTCCATTGGTTCCTTTTTTTGAAACCACAATGAACTAAAACTATTCATGAAAAAAATGCTGTTTTGCCATGTTTCATTTTATGACTTGTTTTAGTCTTTTTTTTTTTTTTGAAAGTTTAATTTAAAAGATGATTCAATCACACATATCGGAGTAGTGATTGAATCAAACAAAATTTGTTGGAGTTGTGATTGGTTGAAGCATTTTTGTTGGAGAAACTTGCAAAAATAAAGCTGAAGTTCATAAGTTTTTTTTTTTTTTTTTTGTGGTTGCTGGTTGTTTGTTGTTGTTCACTGCCCCAATTGTTTAGAGTCTATTTTAGATGTTTTAGCTATCTTTTGGTATGTATTCCTGTGAAGAAAATGCAGTAAAGAGGGCTGAAACATGTTGTGTTTAGGAGGTGTGAAAATGAGAACATAAGCTGGTTATATGTTAATGAATGCATGCTGGGTAGATTTACCTGAATCTAGTACACTATCACATTATCATTTTTTGTTTTTATTCCTTTATATTCATGTTCATATGGTTCTCCATTGGTTACTCTTTTTGAAACCACAGTGAACTAAAGTCATTCATGAAAAAAAAATGTTGTTTTGCCATGTTTCATTTTATGACTTGTTTTAGCCTTTTTTTTTTTTTTTTTTTGAAAGCTGAATTTAAAAGTTGATTCAATCACACATATCGGATTAGTGATTGAATCAAACAAAATTTGCTCGAGTTGTGATTGGTTGAAGCATTTTTGTTAGAGAAAATTGCAAAAACAAAGCTGAAGTTCATAAGTTTTCTGTTTGTGGTTGCTGGCTGTTTGTTGTTGTTCACTGCCCCAACTGTTTAGAGTCTATTTTAGATGTTTTTAGCTCTATTTTGGTATTTATTCCTGTGAAGAAAATGCAGGGAAGAGTTCTGAAACATGTTGTGTTCAGGAGGTGTGAAAATGAGAACATAAGCTAGTTATATGTTCATGAATGCATGCTGGGCAGATTTACCTAAATCTAATACACTATCACATCATAATTTTTTGTTTTTATTACTTTATATTCATGTTCATAAGGTTCTCCATTGGTTACTCTTTTTGAAACCACAGTGAACTAAAGCCATTCATGAAAAAAAAAATGATGTTTTGCCATGTTTCATTTTATGACTTGTTTTAGCCTTTTTTTTTTTTTGAAAGCCAAATTTAAAAGATGATTCAATCACACATATCGGAGTAGTGATTGAATCAAACAAAATTTGCTGGAGTTGTGAGAGCTAAAAACTTTGCTGGAGTTGTGATTTGTTGAAGCATTTTTGTTGGAGAAACTTGCAAAAACAAAGCTGAAGTTCATAAGTTTTCTATTTGTGGTTGCTGGCTGTTTGTTGTTGTTCACTGAACCAATTGTTTAGAGTCTATTTTAGATATTTTTAGCTGTCTTTTGGTATGTATTCCTGTGAAGAAAATGCAGGAAAGAGGGCTGAAACATGTTGTGTTCAGGACGCGTGAAAATGAGAACTTAAGCTGGTTATATGTTAATGAATGCATGCTGGGTAGATTTACAGCTGTTTATTTGGTGTGTCTACATATATTATGAACCTGACAACAAATATTGGAAGAACACAAACAAAAGCCTTCATTTCTTGTTATAGAATTTAATTCAAATTCTTCAATTTCTGTGTCTTTAATTTCAATTTTTGGATCACCTCCAAATGTGGAATAATCACTACTATTGCCTAAAAGAAAACAGTACTGCTGCAATCAATGAGCATAGGAAACAAAAATAAAACTGATTTTTTTTAAAAAAATAAAAGAATCTGCCATTTTTCTATATAACCTAAGGGTTGTTTTTGTTAATTTTTTCTTACATTGTAGAATCCTTTGTGAAGAAGATAAAGCTAAGAGGTTGCCAGGTAACAAGCCTGCACGTTCCATCTGACCAATAATACAATCAATGTTTCTTGGACCATATGAATCTTAGTCAAAGGTCCCAAACACAGTTAAGGATGTTTGGTTTGTTGAGTGGACGGTAATTGTTTCTTTTCTTGCTTTTATTTTAAGTGTTATATATTAATAATCTGTATAATGTTTTGACAATTCTTATGGCTAATATGCAGAAACAGTTTCAGTGGGATAGGATGTATGATGGACTCATTAGATCAAAATGGGACAAGAAAGGTGGCAAGATCTACACTTATTTGATGGACCAAGTTCGTAAAAGGTAAGTCTCACATGATTTTATGAAGGATGAAGACTGTAACAAGCTACAAGCAATTTGGGATGGTGACAAATTCAATAAGATTTTAGAGATAATGAAGGCAAATAGAAATAGTGATTGTAGAGGTTTAGGAGGCTCACGTCACTTTGGTGGTTCCATACCAGTGACAATGCACAAGAGAAAACTAGTAACTTTTCTTATTTTTAGTACTTCAATTCAAATTTATGAAAATAACTTGTTCTAAAAATACTTAGAATTAATATCTATCTATCTAATGTGTTTTAATACTATTTTATGATTAAACCAAATATAGGAGAGAAAATATCATAGGGACTACTCACACTCTGAAATATTGTCTTCACACACACAACAAACACTGAAGATGAAGTTGAGCAAGTGCTTAAGAAGGAACGCCAAATGTTGGAGGGTGAAGACGTGGAGATTGGAGGCTCGGAACATGTCTTTGTTGACAAGCGGTCTAAGGAAACATATGTAAGTTTCATAAGTTAATAGTGGTCTTTAATATTTTTTTTATTCAAATACTACTATATCCATTATATTTAGCTCAAGTGAAGGCATCTTTACCGTTTCCATTTTTCCCATACAACGTGGAAGACTTTGACATGCCTATTTATTGGTTTCCATATGTATAGACATTTTGTGGGAGTTTTGGGAAGGGGAGGGGGGGGGAGGGAGATTGGTTAAAATGTATTTGTTATGCATGAACTATGAAAGGGGGGGTAGGGGCGGGTGCATTGTAGACTAAGTCAAATAAAAAAGGGAGGGAGGGGGGGGGGGGGAATTTGGTTGAAATGTGTTTGTTATGCATTAACTATGAAAGAGAGGGTTGGGGGGTGTATTGTGGACCAAGTCAAATAAACTTTTCTAATTGAAAATATGGAAAAATATTCAAATGATGGTGATACTTTCTGACTTTTTATGTTACAACTAGATGATTCTAATTCTGATGGATGTTCTTTGTTTTAAACTTCACAATCACTAATATAGTTGAGATTTTCATGGTGTTTATTCTAAAATTCTTATCCATTTTTTAATTTGATATTTCTACATTTGTTTATGTGTTAGCATCGCTACCAAGAAGAATTGAAGAAAGAGATAGCATCACTTGCTAGCCAGACAGTTGAAAGGGAGCAGCCTCCACCAATAAACAAGGCTGATATTTGGTTGCGAGTTGTAGGCCATCATAAGAAAGGGAATGTAGTTTATGGCATGGGATCCCTAAGCTCCAGTTGTGTAACACCCCGCTACCTAGGCCCGCTAGGGCCGGGGATGTCGCCCAATCCAAAGGACAAGGGGTCTTTATAACTAGGTCACACAAATAAAATAGCGAAATAAAAATGATACTTGAACAAAAAATTTATTACATCCCAAAAAAATATAATAATAAATCCAAGAAATCAATCCAAGAATACCCAAAACAAATTCATAATAAAATTCATCCGCTCTCATCACCCCCAAACATTACACAAAATAAATCATCAGAAAATTCTCCCAAAGCAAGCAATATCTAGCTACTCATCCCCACAGCAGGATCGACCTGAAATCATGGTAAAAATGGTAGTGAGACAGAAATCTCAGTAACTCCGTGTATGCTTAAGTGTCGGGAGAAAACAGTTCGTGAATGCAAAGTATAAAATTCTTTATAAGAGATCACTGGCAAGCAATAAACATTAGTTAAAAGCAAGAGTGGTGTTTTGGCTTTTCCAACCATAAATAATCAATAAAATCAACCACTCAAAAAAAATGGTCATGGGTTACCACACGTTGGGCCCTATAACCGCATGGTCAGCATGTCACACTTTGTGCATACTGTCGGTCAGAATGCCACACTTTGTGTAGACTGACAAAAGTAGGTGATCGGCCTACTGGGTAAGATACTCCTCCTTCTCTATACCCAAACAACAGCCGGGTGTCCATTCTGGCAAAACACAGTCACTTGACTGAAAAGAACGTTGCAAGCTCAGACCAGCACGACCTACTGGATTGACGTTTTATCCGGGAAGGACTGACTCCTCAGAGGTGGCCACCTACTGAGAGACTTACCTTAACCCCTCAAAGACTAGCCCTAGTAGTCCACCCTTATTGAGTACTCAACGACGTTTCCCACTTGGGATAAAATGAACAAAACACTGTTCCACATGAAAATGGAAATTTAAGGGTTTCCAAAGTCTTTGTCAAAATCAATTTTAGAAAGAGTTTTGAGTTTGATTAAATCTACTCATTGATCGTTAAATAATTCAATTATTTGAAATAAGAAAGAATTCAAACCTCAATTGCTTTTACATAAATGAGTGTCCATACACTCTATATTTGGCTTGCCATAATAAATATTTCACATCAATTAGGTTTTATGCAGGAGCTTACCTGATTCTTGCTCACAATAAAAGGTCTCCAACAGCTAACCTAACCCAGCATGGGCAAATAAAAATCACAATCAATTTTGAGCCACAATCCACTTCCTCAATTTTAAATCAACTCAACTTACTCCTACCATGATCCTAGTGTCCCAAGCTCTAAGGCCAAACAATAAATAAATAGGTTTATAAGTTGAGCCTAATTTGATATTTAAAATAATTAATGGTTTGGGAAATAAATTCGAATAAGTTGAAAGTTTAAATCTTGCTAAGAAAATTTTAGAGTTTATTTGATCAAGAGTCCCAGGTAGTATTAAGTAAAATAATGATTTATTAATAATTTAGTTGTTAGAAAATAATTGATAGCTAAAATTAGTTGAAAATAGATTTAATGAGTCTTGCTTGAATAATAATAAATAAATTCTTAATGGGTTTTGATTAAAAGATAATAATTAAATTTTTAGTAATAAATATTTTACTAATTATAATTATTTTCAAAAAAGGCTTTATTTGATTTCATTATTTTAAGATATATATATATATATATATATATATTATTTTTCTAGCAAAAGCTATTATTTATTTGACTAAAATATCCTTATTATATATAATAATCCAGGCCTACCCTTCCTAGGATTTTTTGAAATTACTAGTAAAATTATATTATTAAATATTTTTTTCATGAAATAAAAATTAGCTCAGGGACAACTAGATCATGATCAAATTTCTATGGCTAACCACAATCAAGAACATATACAATCAGTCAATTCATCAAATCATTCAAATCATGCATATAAGCATAGATCTAAATTCATCAAGACATGATCTAACCTTTACTAGCATAAATATGATCATGGCTTCAACAATCCAACATGAATATAAATCATATTCACCAAAGGTGACATAATCTCTAGCATACTTCATCACAAATACTACCTATGACATGGAAACATGCATTAAACCCCAAATCATCATTCAATCAACCAAGATAAACCTTCCATGCATAAATCCCATCTCCTTCACAATCATACATATATTCATGCTTCAATCTCAACAATACATACTCAAATCCTATCACAATCCACATACTATCAACATCATTCTAGAGACATGAATCTAGAATTTAAAAGAAAGATTGAAGGGACTTACTTGGTTGAGGAATCCCTTGAAGGAGTTTAGAATGGATCTCAACTCCTAAATGCCTAACTTCGTCCAAGGAAGATGGAGAAATCATGGCCATGGGAGAAGAAGCCATCCGACCAGGAGAAGAGAGTTTCGGCCATGAGAGAGAGAGAGAGAGAGAGAGAGAGAGAGAGAGAGAGTGAGTGAGAGAGACCATTAGCATGTTTATTCATATATATTTTCACTAGAGATCAAGATTGGTGAAGATGAAGTTGTTAGGACAAACCTACCTTGATGGTGTTCCTGAACCTTCAAAGAATTTTCTGGTTTTTTATCCAAACTAGCAAGTTGGTTTGTGGACTTTGATGTTAAGAATGGTGTTGATGGACTCACAATAGTGAGTAGGTTAAATCTAGAAATTTTAGGGAAGGTTTGAAGTGGTTTGGAGGGGTATTAGGTGAAAGGAAGAAGTAGGTGCTCTTGGTATGTTGTGTGTGTTCTTGAAGGTTGAGGGATTTGAGAGATTTTTCTTTGCAGCTGCCGATATTCTGTGAGAACTAGGGGTGCCAAATTTTTTGTAGGGTTTAGGAAGATGGTTCTTTGGTTTGGAAAGGAAAAGGAAAGGCTAGTTGTTAAAATCCTTTAAGAATATTTTTAGGAATCAAATTTGGAAACTAAATATTTGATAATATCTTGATTATTGGAGAGCTTTGGAAGTCTGCCATGGCCGACTGTTTTGAGCAGTATTTTGGTTGATTGAAAGCTGGTTTAAGGAGGCTTATGGTGGTCGAAAACAAGGAGCATAATGGTGAAGAAAAAGTATGGTTATTTGAGGGATACTTTTTGGAAGGTTGCTAAACTAAGGTGGTTGGAATTTTGGTAATCAATCAAGCGTGATTGTAGGGATTTGTCGGAGAGATTTTCGAGTAGCCATGTCTGAATTTCATGCAGAAGCTTAAGAGAGATAATGGTGCGCAGTTACTGAAGGTTTAGGGGAAGTTTATACAGAACAAGGATGGGGTTTTAGCTGGGAGAGAATTAGGAAACAAAGTTGGACAGTTAGACTGCACAGGATTTTTGCTAGGTTGGAATTCCTGGATAGTTTTTCGACTGCCATTTTCCAGCCAGCTTGCAGAGATTTTGAAGGGGAATTTCCGAGGCCTTCAAGGTTGGTTTCCAGCCTTCTTCATGGAGGAAAAACATGGCTAAGGTGATGAACAAAATCTGGAAGAAAACAGCTTTGTTTTGGATCTCCAAAGCTGCGATTTGCACAGGAATTTTTCTAGTTTTGCACCACTTTTGTGCAGTCCGAAAATAGCCAGAAAAATCCAGATTCTAGGCTGAACAAAAGGGCCTTTTTCTGGCAGCATTTGGGAGGGAATAATGGTTCAGAATTTTGACACCTTGAAGGCACACAAAGCTGGAAAATTTCAGTTCTATTGATGAAGGGAAATGAACCTAGCTAGAGTGAATTTTTAGCAAGTTCACTAGAGGGATTTATCCTCTTGGAATCTCCCACAACTCTTCCACATTTTCAGACCATAAGATGTCTTGCACTAAGATATTTTGATCCTACAAAGCCACAGTACTTCACTGGAATTTCTGGAAAGGAAATGGCAAGAACAACTTGAATAAACTAATGAGTTGAGAAATAAGGAAAATCAAAGATTTAGGGGAAATGAATTCCCTTTAGGAAATTCGTGTAGGGCAAAGGAGTAGAATGAGGATACTCTTAACATGTTTCTCTTAGGACAACTTCTCTACCCTACTCCAAGCACATAAAGCCAAAGTTATTACTTTCCAAGCAAAAATAAAATTTAACCAAGCTAAAGCTCCTATGATGGAATTTGAACCCAAAACCTGAAGAACTAATTCTAAGGCTCTAACCACTACACCACAACAACTCTTGTTCTTATTTTCCCTCTAAAAAAAAATACTTTCTATTCAATCCTTAAGCTATCTCCCTTTTTCCACCTCAAGCCAAATTACCATTTTGCCCTTCTCAAGCAATACCCACAACCAAGCCTTCAAGACAATAAATCTCAAATCCAAAACACGGAAAATCATATAAAAATATATTTAAATATGCAATAAAGTATGATATGCATCCCAACCCCCTTTATTCCAAGACTGGTTTTGACTAGGGTTTCACATCCTCCTCTCCTTAGAAGAATTTCGTCACGAAATTCAAGCATACCTCTATTTCAACTTGGGATACTTCTGTTTAACCCATTCTTCCGACTCCCATGTGGCATTCTGTGAGCCATGATGCTCCCACTAAATCTTAACCATTGGTATCTGTTTGTTCTGGAGAGTCTTGACACTGCGGTCTAATATCCGTACAGGCTTCTCCACATAGCTCAGGTCGGGCTGCAATACTAACGGTTCATCATTCAATACATGACCGGGATCCACATTACACTTCTTCAATTGTGACATATGAAACACGTCATGGATACCCATCAACCCGTTCGACAGGCCCAATCGGTAAGCTACCGGTCCAATTCTTTCCTTAATCATTAACGGCCCCATATATCTCGGATTCAATTTTCCGCCCTTTGGATGCTTCAAAATTCCTTTATTCGGCGTGAACTTCAAAAATACGCTGTCCCTGACTTGAAATTCTAATTCTCTTCGCCGGTTGTCCGTATAGCTCTTCTGTCGACTCTGTACCGCCTTTAACCTCTCCCTGATCAATTTCACTTTATCCAATATCTCTTGCACACATACTTCTCCAATTTTTCTCACATGACCGTCTTCGGACCAACTCCAATACAACGGTACCTGACATTTGTGCCCATACAAAGCCTCATACGGTGCTATCCCGATCGAAACTTGATGGCTATTATTATATGATAATTCTACATATGGTACACACTCTATCCATTTATCTCCAAAGTCTAAAACACAGGCTCACAGCATATTTTCCAATATCTGTATCACCCTCTCTGACTGCTCATCGATCTGCGGATGCGCCGTCGTACTGAATTTCAGATTCGACCCCATTGCTTCCTGAAAATTTCTCCAGAAACGAGGCGTAAACCTCGGGTCTCGATCTGACACTATGCTTGAAGGCACTCCATGTAGTCAAACGATCTCTCGAATATAAGTCTGGGCTAGCTTCTCCATCGAGTCCCTCACATTCACTGGTATGAAATGGGCCGACTTGGTTAGTTGATTCACCACTACCCATATGGCGTCCTTTTGAGTCCTTGACATGGAAGCCCGGTGACAAAATCCATAGTCACCTCTTCCCACTTCCATTCCGGTACTGACAATGGCTGCAATAGTCCCACTGACTTCTTATGCTCCGCTTTGACTTTTTGGCAGGTGAGACAGGTCGAGACATACTTAACCACATCTCGCTTCAGTCCGGGCCACCAATAGGCTCTCTTCAAGTCCTGATACATCTTGACTTTCCCCGGATGAATGGCGTACTTGCACTTGTGTGCTTCTTCCAAAATTCGGTCCTTTAATTGCTGCTCTCCGGGTATACACAACTGATCCTTCAAATGTAGAACTCCTGTCTCGTCTAGACAGAATTCACTGCTAGGCCTCTTTAGCTCCTTGTCCTTGAAAAGTTAGAACTTGACGTTGTTTTGCTGAGCTTTCATGATTTCCTTCTTCAGGTCGAGCATTAACTTCAAATTACTGATGACAATTCCCTTATCTTGCACTTTCACCCTTCTATCCAACATATCCTGAACCGCTTGCATTTCTTGCACTCTTAACCTAGCCATCCCAACCTTCCTGCTCAGGGCGTCTGCCACAACATTGGCCTTGCCGGGATGGTAGTTGATCAGGCATCGGTATTCTTCTAAGAATTCCATCTATCTTCGCTGCCTCAAGTTCAGATCCTTCTGGGTGAAGATATACTTCAGACTTTTATGATCGGTGAACACCTCATATTCGGCTCCATACAGGTAGTGTCGCCATTTCTTTAGGGCGAACACTATAGTTGCCAGCTCCAAATCATGAGTGGGGTAGTTGACTTCATGAGGTCTCAGCTTCCGGGAAGCATAAGCAATCACCTTGCAATCCTACATCAACACTGCTCCTAGTCCTTCTTTTGAAGCGTCGGTATACAGTGCGTATGGTTTGCTTTCCTCCGGTAGACTCAATACCGGTGCTGTCATCAGTCTGCGCTTCAGTTCTTGAAAACTCTTCTCGCATTTCTCGTTCCACACATATGGAACATCCTTTCGCAATAATCGGATCATTGGTGATGCAAGTGTCGAAAGTCCCTTAATAAATATTCGGTAGTAACCGGCCAGTCCCAAGAAACTCCGGATCTCGGTGATACTCTCCGGCTACTTCCAGTTTGATACCGCTTCAACCTTTGCCGGGTCCACCTTAATTCCCTCATTGGTCACCATATGGCCAAGGAATTCCACACTGTCCAACCAGAATTCGCACTTGCTGAACTTGGGTGTACAACTTGTTCCCCCAAAGCTTCTCCAATACGAGCTTCAGATACTCCGCATGCTCCTCCGGACTCTTGGAGTAGATCAAGATATCGTCGATGAAGACCACTACGAACTTGTCCAGATAGGGTCGGAATACTCGGTGCATTAGGTCCATGAATACTGCTAGGGCGTTTGTCACCCCGAACGGCATCACCACGAACTCGTAGTGTCCATATCTGGTGTTGAAGGATGTCTTGGGGATATCATCCTCTCTTATCCGCACCTGGTAGTACCATTGCCTCAGATCCAACTTAGAGTAGCAACTGGACCCTTGCAACTGGTCGAATAGTTCGTCAATCAATGGTAAGGGATATTTGTTCTTGTCTGTTAAGTTATTCAAACCCCGGTAGTCAATGCATAGCCTCAGAGTGCCGTCCTTCTTCTTCACAAATAGCACAGGCGCTCCCCAAAGCGATGTGCTAGGTTTGATATAACCTTGACTTACTAACCCCTCCAACTGCTCTTTCAACTCTACCGGTGCCATTCGGTACGGAGTCCGCGACACTGGTTCCGCTCCCGGAACTAAGTCGATGGTGAATTCCACCTCTCGGCTAGGAGGTAGAGAATCAAGTTCTGTCGGAAATACATTGGGGAAATCCTTCACTACTTCAGTGTTCTCCAGAGTGCACTGGTCATTCGGCTTGTTTATCACATAAACCAAGTACCCTTGACACCCTTGCTTCAACAATTTCCAGGCTTTAACCCCCGCAATCAAGTACTTACATTCTTTCACCCTCTTGCCATTAAATTCTAATACGTCACAACCCGGTCTGACGAACTGGACTGTCTTATTTTTACAGTCCACCCTAGCCCTATGCTTGGCTAACCAGTCCATCCCCAAAATCAAGTCATAATCCTCAATGTCTAACACTATCAAATCTCCCTCCAGGCTTTCTCTCCCCACATTAATTTTACACTCTTTTACATACCGATCCGCTTGCACCATTTTCCCCAGAGGTGTGCTTACCTCTAGAATGAAAGGTAGCTCCACTCCATCCCAACCCAAATGACAAGCACACAACTTGTTTATTTAAGAGTGAGTAGAGCCAGGATTAATCAAAGCATTAAAGGAACGTCCTTAAATAGTGAACGTACCTTCTACCACTACTGCATCGGCCCCAACTTCCTCTCTGTTGAGAACGAATACCTTGGCCTTCACTTGCGGCTTCGGCGCTCCACTCCCGGATGCTCTTGTAGGGTTGGCTCGGTTGGGTCCCGGGTTCTGAGCCGGGTTTCCTTGCCCGACTCGGTGCAATTTGGGGTAAGTGGTCCTCAGGTGGTTCGGGTCGCCACAGTGATAGCACTTCTTTTCACTACCCTTAGACCAACAATTCCTTTCGGTGTGGCCTTTCCTTCCACACTGCCTGCAAGATGGAAGATTCAGGGCAGGTCCACCTGGTGCTGTCCGGGCTTGCTTCCCTCGGTTTTGCCATTGGTGATTAGCTGGGCGCTTGTGGGGTTGCGGCCTCGGGAAGTGTCCCTGCGGCTGCCTTGGCGGTTGGAAGGGTTTTGCCGCCATCCTGCTATGATCCTCATTCTCTGTTCGAGTAGCTGCGTCTACAACTCCCGAATAGGTGCTCGGTGGAGCAGGTGCCAATGCTCTCCTCAACTCTGGTCTCAGCCCCTTGAAGAACTGTCTCGTCCTATTTTGCTCGGTGTCCACCAATCGCGTGTAGTATTTGAACAACTGGGTGAACCGGGCCGTGTACTGGGCCACCGGCATGCTTCCCTGCCTTAGATTCTGAAATTCATCTTCTCACTTCTCCACAATCCACTGTGGGATATACTCTGCCCTGAAGGCCTCGACGAAGTTGGACCACGTCCATTCCTGCTCATCCGCCTCCCAGTCGTCTTGGACCCACTGCCACCATGCCCGAGCTGGACCTCTCAATCAGAAAGCTATAAACTTAACCATCCGCTTCTCGGTGTACTAGAGCGTTGAGAATATGTCCTCCATCTGCTCGACCCACTGTTCTGCCTTCTGATCTTGTTATACTTCGCCCAGGAAGACGGGTGGCGGAAACTTCAAGAACCGTTCTAAGGCCTCGTCCTCAACCCTTGGGTTCCGCCTCTCAGTCATCAATTGCAAAACCTCGGCCATTTTGCTGAATGCCTGGCCCATGGTCACATCAACTGAAACTTCAGACCTCGATCCCATATTCTGACTATTCCCTTCACCCCAGTTGGGTGCTTACATCTAGGCTGTTTCCACTTCCGGTGCCACTTGATCGGCCTCTGGAACTCTTCCACCTACTGAAGCTGCACGGCACTTGGGTGCCATTCTAAACCACACCCCAAATGATAAGTGTATGCATGTAAGTTTCAAATCATTTTAGTTGCACATGCATTCATAGTCAAATATGTGTAATAGAAATTGAAGATAAATTTTGTCTAAGAAATAATTTCTCTTTCAAAAATGGACTTGTATAAATTCAAAATTTTGATAGAAAGCAGAATTTAAAATCCTTGACATCCAAGTTCTCAAAAAATAGTAAACAAATAAACATCCAAATTAGAATAACTCCTTATCCTCTAGTCCTCATCAGAATCCTCATTATCAGCCTCATACAACCATCCCCAGAGTTCTTAGAAAAATCTATCCCTACCTCGCTAGCAAATCCCTCCACTGGCTCCTTCCCAGGGCACCTAGAACTCTCCCCAGGCTCAACTTGGCTAGCAGAAGGGAGGAAAGAAGGCCTAGGTGGAGACTCATAGTCTATCTCCCCGGGTCATCACTATCTGCTGCTAAGTCCACCTCAGGAATAGTAGGGTGGGATTCAGGCTCCACTATCATCACCTCATCCTCACAGTCAGAGCTTATGTCTATCACCGGAATTGGGGGTGGCTCAATAATCTGGACCTCATCATCACTGCTATCCTCCATAGGGATAACTAGCTGAGGGGCAGGCTGGGGAACTGGAAGGTCCTCTGGGTATATAGGGATAGGCGGGTGCCACTGTTGCCCTTTCCTCGCAGTCCTAAGCATCCTAACCATCCGACAGCATCAATAAGATAGGTTAGATAAAGATTTGAAGTTAAATAAATAGAATA